>JASSUY010008330.1:21585-83865 GCA_032466535.1 Forpus xanthops | reverse complement strand
TCCTCTTCCCTTGTTTTTCTCTGGTTATTGTTGTTATTGGTGGTGGCAGCGGTGATTTGTGTTATACCTTAGTTACTCAACGGTCCTTATCTCAGCCCGTGGGAGCTGCATTCTTTCGGTTCCTCTTCCCATACCCCCCCCCCCGAAGAGGGGGGGAAGAAGGTTGGGAGGAGTGAGTGGGCAGGCAGATTGATTTATGCCTGAAACCACGACAGTGATTATATTGTTTTGATCTCATTTAGTTATCTTGTGTGAAGACTATGATCCTTATTTTAATAACCTCCATGGTGCAAGCGGTGGCATCAAAAGGATGGTGGCGCTATTTTGATTTAAAAGATGTAAAGGATTCTGATGTGCCAGGACTTAGTAACTTAAACAGAATTTTGCACACAATAAAAGTCTTTTCAATGTGATGAATTAACTGGAAGAGAAATTAAAGTGACACGCTGAAGTTCCAAAGCTGTAAAATTTTACATACATACAGTTTACTTATGTACTGTGAAAAGTTCTACCCACTTTGAGAATGAGAAGCTGAGAAAGTTATTGTGTGCAGTATTTTACAGATCTAGTATTACAGATATACATATACACTTGCAAGATGTTTGTTTATGGTTATAAATTTTCATTTAATTTAAAATGATTTTAATACTGCATTATTGTGGCTTTAATCAAGCTCAAGCACAGTAACTATTGCATTTTATAAAATTAATAATTATACAATTAAAATATATGTAATTAAGTGTCATTATGTGCCACTATCCTAATGTGTAATAGACTGTGGCATTTTCAGAGTTGCAACCTTTTCAATATAAGACAAAGGCATAAACAAAAAAGTCAATCATTTTATGTAAGCAGATGGATATTCAATTGAGAAAGAAGAATATATAAGCATCTATTTAAATCTGGTAGACATGACAGAACACGTTCCCTATTAAGCATTTACTGTGTATGCGCTCAATAATTAACATTTTAAGCTTATATTTCAGCACAATAAGTAAATTGTACTAAATACAGGCAATTAACAGATTATCTACTTGAAAAAGGACCATTTTACTAGACAACATGGAAACAACAAATAATTTTCTATAATATGAAGTCATCCACCAATGCAATTATTAGATCAGGTTTATCTTTCATTGAAATACGGATACAGCATAGATTTATGAGTGTATGGTGGAGGAACTGTAGCAATGCATTAGAGAGCAAGAACACCCAAATGCTCTATGACACCTCCATACATTAACGTTATCTTTTAAACATTTGAAAACAACTTGGAAAAAGTCAGCGCTACAGATCTTCCTGAGAGCCTAAATTACAAACAAATACATTAGCTTAGTTTCAGCTTTTCTCTTCATTGATATGTGTTGAAGAAAACTTACGTGTTTGCACCATAGTATAGATAGCTTATCGGACAGACTTGATCCCAGTCCCGCATGAAAATTCTCATGTAATTTTCATGCAGGAAATAAGGAGCTGAAGCGATTAAAGGATAACAAGAATTTTTGCTCAGCAAGATTGCCATATAACTGCATAAAAAATTAGCCACTGCTTTTTAGGCAAAAGGTCATACCCTTTGTGGCTATGCCATTGCTACAATATCCGTGATTGGGTTTTTCATTCACAATCAGTGGCTTCTTGACCATGCTTCTCTCATTCAACCTCACTAGAGTAAAACCGTGAAAGACCGTATTGTATATGCTTGGGATAAACAGATTATACTCTTTCTCAATCAGACAGAATCCTGGGTGACGTAGTCTAGTGTGAGGCATCCCTGCCCACAGCAAGGGGGGTTAGAACTAGATGATATTAAGGTCCTTTCCTGCCCTAAATATTCTATGATTCTATGACACTTGTGACATGGTAGGGAAATAAAGGTGAATCACTGCATCAACACAATTCAGTCATAGAGATTTGATAAATGCTAACATAAATTTGAAATATTCCACTAAGTTAAAATAAATTCTGGTTCATGATCTTACATACTGAAAAGAAGTTTTTTTTTTCACAGTCCTGCAAAACATTCCCCTTTTAAGTTAGACTAAATTAATGTCAAATTCTGTTTCAAATTTGATATTCCATGTAAAAACTAGGTACTAAGACAGCTAGCAATACCTGAAATAGATCCCAACAGTCTTGAATTCATATTTTAAAGAAAACATACTTATAAAGCTATATTCTATGGCAAATGCAATGTCAAATGCTTGTGTCTATGTTTACTGTAAGAAAACAACCGAAAATGTATGTTTTCCCACCACTATGTATTTTTCATGCCAATGACTCATGGAATAGTTAAGAAATTAAATTGATGGGAAAGCATCACTACAGTATATTTTGAAAAATTGGAAAAATATACAGAGTTTCATAATTTCAGAGAGAATACATATTTAGAATAAAGATGTCTCACATCTGCATGGATCTGCAATGTTTGATGCATTTATCTAGCAGCTGCATAATACAGCTATGTGTGTCAGTAAGCTAAGTAAAAAGAGGGGGAAATCTGAGCAACAAGAGACAAGACATGAAAATGGCGTGAAAAATGTGGAGGAAACAGAATGAAGTAGTACAAGGGTCCTATTTTTGTTCTGAGGGTTATAGAAATAAAATGACTTAACAACCATGTGGTTAGGAATGCTGAATACTTAAAACTTATGGTCTGAGATTATTGGCTGAAAAGGACATTGGAGAAGATCTTAATAGTCAGTAACAAGGTAAATAAGAGGTTCCAAAATGTTAAACTGTGAAAACAGACTCTCAAAATATATATGAAATGGTGTCTATAGTAGATATCAGAAGATGTATTTGCCACCATGCCTGGTGTTAGCAAACATTCATGTGGAACAGTATGTTCAGTTATAGGTACTCATTTGAAAGACAGCAAACTCCAGCTGGAAAATCATCAATTACAGTTGAATAGAAATTTGGAGTTACAGGAATCAGAAAACTTTAAATTATAAAAAAAATAAGAGACAAGACTGTATATGACTACATCAATGTATGTATAAACTGGGGAGACTTTTATTTCTGATCAAGTCCTGATTTTTTATTTTATTTTTTTTTTAATTCTTTATTAACAAACTGAAAAGATACAAATCCAATAGTAAATGAGACAGGGAATCACATAAAGAAATGGTCTAAAAGTTTGCTCCACCAAACACATTGAAGAAAATGCAATTCTATTTCTGTTTGTCAATAATGCTAGAAAAATATATTGAATTTTATATGCATATATGAAACTTAGATCAAACTTTTCACTGGCAGTAATGGCAGTGCTCTCATCCTTCTTTACATACATTTTGTGATGCATGGTGACGGCAAAACCCTTATTCTTGTAACTGAAGTGAGTGGTAATATGAGCTTTAAAGCTATGAATACCCTGAAGAGTCTGGAATATCTAGGGATAAATGATGGGAACACCCGGGGATGGAAGCTTAATGCAGACTTTTGACATTCTGGGGCTTAGTCTCCATAATTTAATTTTCCATCTGCAAACGATATTACCAAATCTGCATGATTTCATGAGGCACATGAATAAAAAAAATATTTATCTGTAATATGATAATGACGCTCCTAGTCAGGTACATAAGAAAATGTTTAATTTTCGTCCTGTGCAAGGCTTAGAGGTTCAGCTGTAAATAGTGCAAGAATTTAATTAAGAGGATAAAAAAGGACATTGATTAGTTGTGACCCATGAGGGAAGCAGCATCCATTCTATATATTGATTGAGGAAAGAGTCTAATGTTAAAAAAACCGAACAAACCACAAAAATGGTCAGTCATGTAATTGCATATTGCATCATCATACTTGTACACCAAGGAAAATTTTGTGGGTTTTTTATTACTGTTTTTCAAATAAAACTTTTCATTCAACCTAAACATTCATTGTCATGATTTTAAGGAAAAAGAAATGCAGGATTATGTTTGTCAAGAGACAGATTCCTGCATTTTTTACATTTTATAGAACCATAGAGTCATAGAATAGTTAAGGTTGGAAAGGACCTTAAGATCATCTAGTTCCAACCTCCCTGCCATGGGACACCTCCCACTGGACCATGCCACCCAAGGCTCTATACAACCCAGCCTTGAACACCACCAGCGATGGTGCATTCACAACTTCCCTGGGAAATCCATTTCAGTGCCTCACCACCCTTACAGAAAAGAATTTCTTTTACTCTAACATAGCAGAAATATTTCACTTATGGTCTCCCAGGGCCCAAGAAAGGAAAAAGCTAGAGACAGGTAGAATTTTTGAAGAAGTTCAGACCATGAGTCATTTGCTCCTCCCTTCCTTTATATCAGTAATTAAATATAAACTCTTGCACAAAGTCATGAGACACACTGGTTTGTAACTCAGCCTGAACATTATGAGAGGCTGGAAAGAGGCTTTGGTAGGTTATGTTTTGGGAAAAGGGGTGGTTACAGAGGGGGCTTTCAGCTCTCCTGTATGTTCTTTGAAGACGACACCCTGACAGCTGGCACTCACAAAGCACTATAGTGTCTCTTATTTCATGACTCCATATGCAGTGAAAGATGATAATTGAAGGTAAAAGTCACATTAACATTATATGAGATAGCTGTGAAAGAACACGAGCCGAGACAAATTGTGTATTCTACCCGTGGTGTGGGACCCAGCAGGTTTCCTGTGCTCATGATAAGCTTTAGTGGCAGGAATCCAAAAAAGATGCTTCAAGCTTGTGATGCTGAGCATTACAAAGTCTGAGCTATGGCACTCAGCTCTGCCAATAAAGTACACAGCAGCGACTGACATCCAAAGAAACCGAGATACAAAAGACAAAGGAGTTAGACATCAACCAGATTAAAATTTAGTACTTCCACAACAGGGAGTTTATTTTGGAAGCGGTGGGTGTCAAAGATGTCATAAACATAAGCAAATGATGTAGCACTCCTCTGAAAGGTACTCTACTACTTCACCTCAGTTAAATGGCAGTTGGACTGCAGAACCTCAAGGAATTTCATGCACATACTAATCATAGGTGAAAAATTTACAGTTCGTTCCTTTTATTATCATAGCAATGTGTAGGAAAAAAATTCTGTAATTTAAATACCAGTAACAGTTAACACAGGGTTTTCCAGTCTATTCCCTGAGGAATTTAAACACCAAAAGTCTCAACAACACTCCTTTTTTCGAAAATAAGCATGCATTGTCCTGCAGATACCTTGACCATAGTTTAATTCTTCTTGTTTCCTATATATTATTGAATTAGCTATCTGCAGGTTGGACCTGGGAACCTTTTGCTGGTCTTGGTCCAAATATACTTGTTGATGTCCTGCTCAGATCTCAAACAGTTTTATATCATATTCCCAGGGAAATTCTTGTTATTTCTCTCACCTTGACTTTCACTTCACAACTTCGTACTGACGGTGATGCTGTATTTATTAAAATATTACCGTGGTAGAAGAGGGGATTTATTATGAACTGTGGCTTCTACCTGCTCATCCTCACAAGCCTGGCATAAAAGGGAGCTGCTGAGAAGATCAGGACAGACTATACACGAATCTAGTTCATCTGCTGCTTACAAGTAGCAGAGTGATGTGAATTCCTGTGCCAGAAGAGGATTATGATAGAAATTGGCTATCAAAATCAGAAATAGCAATTTTAATCTTTTTTTCCAAGGAAATTAAGAGTCAACTGGAGACAGTGCTGTTATAAAATAACTTACAGTAAAGCAAGTAATAATAAAGTAGGAAACACAAATAGGATTAAGTTAAATAGTATGAGTGGTATAAATTATTAACAAAATACAGAACAAAAATGGTTAAGCATCATCCTCAGACCGTTTAACTTGGCAGTCATAACATTTATGTTCAAGAGAACTGTAAGCAATTCATACCACCTGCTCTTGAGATTTTTCTAAACATTAGCTCCTACATAGCCAAGAGAGAAAAAGTTACAATAATCCACTTAGGCAGTGAAAACATTATTTCACAATTTTAAGCTTATAAAAAAGAGGGAAAAAGGTACTCACCTCCTCACACTACCCCCACTTCCTCTCTCCCCTTCTCTTCCAAAACCATGAGCTGGGAGGAAGGAAAAGTAAATGTCACCTTGGTTATGGAATTATCCAGAGTTATTTTAGATGCAATAGATATTTATTTGGCAGGATTTTTTTTTAGTAGGGCTGTAGAGGAATGGTTAAAACAAGTGAATGCATTTCTTCTAGTAATGTTATATTTGTAGCTTTAAGACTAGTTGATTGGAAGGATTACAATAGAGGAAATTGGAAAAAGAAAATCTGTCTTAACTGAAATGAACTTGCTGATTCAAGGCTAAAAGGTCAGCCAGATAAATAGGAAAAGTTTAGAACAGAAGGAAATAAATAGATCACAGACACGTTTCTTGTCTTTAGAACATTTTTTTTCTTTTCAATTTGAAAAAACCTTGAGTGTTTTCTTGAATGCTTTCTTGAATGCATTTCTTTTAAGACAGTTTAATGAACTTGTTGCAGAGGTGCCTTCCATTGTATTACAAGAAACCTGGCTTCAAACAGCTCTCCCACCATGTAGTTATTGGAATTTCAGAAAAGTATAGAAGCAGCAGAGCCAGCTTAATTTATAGACAGGGAAATAATACATGTTGCACTTCCTTCTGCGCCTTATTGATATGCAGAATTTATTGGCTTATTCTATGCCCTTTTCAATTTCTTCATTGCAAAATTAAATTGCAAGAAGAAAACCAACCTATCTCACTAGCACAGTACATTATGATTTTGATGAAGATGCCAGACAGAAGATGAAAATAATAAAAGTATTCTTACCTTACTCAGGTGTAGACAAAAATATAATTTCAGTTTGTTTAAATCAGAATAAGTCACCTAACTTGCTTAGGAATTTTTGCGTAAAGAATTAGTCATTGATCTGCTTCTTTATGCACTTGTATATACCCCTGAAAATCTGTTCTAAAATCTTGATGGAGACTTATTTATTATTGGTGATCTTTCACAACTGCTGAGGAAGTGTAACTCCTTTTGACTACAGCAGTTGTAACTAGCAATGAAATATATAATCACAGAAAAATGCTGACAATCACCAGCTTCTTATTTGGCTAACAGCCTAAATCCAATGACTGTCCTGTGATCACAGATCCAAAACATAGCACCACGTGAGCCACACTCAAGAAAATTATCTTTATTCCAGACGAAACCAGCATGCCCTTGTGCAAGCAGAACAAAGCATCTCATCTTCTTTTTCTAAACTTTCCACAAAGATCAAGATAGTTCTGAATATAGGACCTTCAGAAACCTTACCAGAGAAAACTCAGTATCTTTGGAAATTTATTGGTGGCATATATCTAAACCCTGCTTCAAGTAGTGGTACCACCTTTGTAAGAGCTCAGATGTGTTTGACTTTCAATAAATCTAATGCTAATATGACACTTCTGCATTTCTGCAGAGGCATTCAAAATACTATTCCTTTCAAAAATCTTTTCTTTGCTCCTGAAACTACACCTCTCATTTAGATGGTTGAACCTATTAAAGGATTATTTTCTTGAGTGGGGATTACAAGGTCAACTTCTAACATCTATCTCGCATCTATCCTCCACAAAACTATTTGCGCTGTTATATTCATCCTTGTAAATTACCTGGTCCACAGTCATGCCTTACCAGAAATCTAGTGTGTCTGAAGTGTCCGGAGATGCTGGTGTAGGCAATATCAGCATTTCTAAATTATATTGAGTGAACAGTATCTGTTATTGAAAATGTTCTACCTGTAAAATATTTGCCCATCTTAGGAAGCAATCCACATGCTGGATGGCTGCCTCAGGTAACTGATAAGAACAGTATTGTATTTCCAGCATAAGCTTTTTATTTCTTTGCAGCACAGGCATCTTTATTATGTCTGCTAGCTGATGCAGTGAGATTCAATACATTTTTTTCAGCAGTAAAAACAAAGATTCAAAAGCTACTTATGCTATGAATGAAATTGTGAATACATCGTTTTCTAAATGCTATTTATTCATGTTTCAACTGTTGCCTATATACAGAAATCTCTGTTGTGTAATACATAATGAGCAGGCTTCTAGGAGTCCTATATATTAGAAAGCTCTGCAGTGAAAGGACTGGGGAATGGACTTTGTTTACGACTTCTCATTTTTATGCATAGATCAATTCACTACTTTAAAACATTTTAAAATTATATATAAAAGTTTGTACTGCTATATTTTAACGTAAAATTGCTAACTGAAGTTACATAGATGTACAATCAGAAGCATAGAAGGCTCTCTTGAATTACAAAGAAGCTCTGCTTCACAGAGCATTTCAGTGGGACATGACCAGATAAATTTAATAAGTTTAAGAACTTTTAAAACATAGCTTTTTATTGGCAGGTTTTGCAGAAGCAAAACATCCAGATGGCACTAGAAAAAAATACAAAGATGAATCAAGCCTTTAGAATGTAACATTCATCACATTATCAGATATAGCAAGTTTTGCCAACACCTGCTAATCAACAAATTATTATTGCAGTAGAGCCATTAAATGGACTAAATAGAAACTGTGGGATATCTGTGAACAAGGTCTTCAGCTGAGAGGAACGTCTGGTTTCCTTTTCTTCCAAGATTTATAAATCACTGCACACAAACCCACCAGAACATAAATTTTGAAAGGAAATGCTTAAAAATATTATTTAATACAATAATTAACTGAATAAAGAATAAAATTCCTGAGGAAAAAAAGCAGTTATTACAAGAAAGTTTTTCAGGTGAATATCTCTGAGCACCCAAATGGGAAGTAAATGTCCAGTTCTCACTGGTTTATATTTATGTTTCTTGAAAAAGAAAGTTTCTTTGCATTTCCTTATTAATTTTTCTATTGTAATCTATATAAGCACCATAGTTTATAAGAGTATTTCTATGAAACACAAAACAGTGAAGAAGCTTTGGTACTGATATGAAAGTGTCTTTTTACAGTTTTCAACTCTTATGTCACATAAAATATTTTAATTTCATATTTCAGGCTATCATCACTGCCATTTTGTTTCAAAAATAACTGAATATTATTTAGACCTCTTTTTATGGAATGCTATTTAAAATACTGTAAAAGCTCTTCAGAAATAAAAAAAAAAATAGCATATTTCATCAGATTGTTTAGTTTATTGCAGTTTCAAAGTATATAGACTTGTGAACAAAATTACTGGATGTTGCAGATTCTCTCAGAGTCTCATAACTGGATGTGAATGTCAGCTGTCAGAACTTTATCAAGATACCAATTTTTCCATTACAGAAAAATAAATGATACTGTTGAGTAACAAGTTGTATCTCAGTTTGTAGACACAGTGCAGACAGCAATTTGTTTCCCACTGTATGAGTCCACCCAGGGCCCCAGAGAGGTGTTGTCAGAAAAATTGTCATTTCATGGGCTTCTCAGCTTAAAACAATGATTACCACTACTTCCAAAAATATCCCAGCAAGGCAATTCCAAGAAGTTAATGATATGGTTGTGCTTTCCTTTTTAGCGTCCTTCCAGCTGACTGGGGGAAATGGAATAAGCATATCCTTTTACTAATGCATTTTCCCACTTTAAATTTATCTACTTGAAGAAGACAATAAACTTTTTTTCTTCTTAAACATATTTAATTAATGCTTCTGAATTATTTTGTTCAATTTATGTCCAGCTATCCTTGCTTTTTTCTTAGCCACAGCTTTCTTAGTGGAGGGAAGCCTACATATCTTGTCAAATGTTTAGTTGCTAAGCTGTTTAGGATGTAAACTGTGGGACATGAATGCACTAGAATCTTAAATCTGAAAGAGGATAAATTTGGCCCAGAAATAGAACAAGAATAATCTGAATTGACATTGTATCATGGCTGTTGATTTTAGCTTTTCATTCTGGTTAGAGAATTCAGTAAAATGAATACTCTATTGCACATAGTACAAAGGTGTTATTCCATACCTCACTGTTAACTTATTTTTTTAATTTCTTTTTTTAAATTAACATAATTGTTTTGAGGACTATTTTGTTCTCCATAAAATAATTATCCTGTCCCGTTATATGTGAGTAGCCATTAGGTTTCTATTCTATTTCAACTAACCATGATGTAACTAAAATAAATTGAATAATTCACATACTTAAAATTCCATACTATCTATTAGCTACTTTAATTTAAGACAGGTACCCTTTACAGACAATTGGTTTATTTCACCTTTATCAAAATGAATCAACCTCTAAATGTCAAAACTCTCAATTAATTATTAAAGAAATTTCAATTAAAAACTAAGGAAAAATATCTAAACTTCTGAGGACTCACATAACATGGATTGTATCACACAATAAAGCTTTAGGATAACGGTTGAGCTTAAAAAAATAATAATAAAAAAAATAGCAATATACTAAGAAAAAAAACTACTCAGATACAGTCTAACAATACCATCATAAGGAGCCTTCATATATCTTCAGTTATTTAATTCAGCTTTATAAATTCAGTTCAAGGTAGCAAGCTAGAAACAGTATATCTAGGTGCTTTCAAGTACCTTTTTATGATTAGACAATTTAGCATGCAGAATTTTTCTTCTTGACAGGAGAATCATACAGGATTATTTTAAATAGTCTGAAAGGAATAATTCCCTTTACAAAAGAGTAGGAAAAGCAATAATGGGCATAGATAACATAAAGAGGAATTTTGAATTCCCCATAGGTGATTCTAGTTCTCTCTCGGTAATTGCAATAACAAAAGAATTCGACAATAAATTTATTCTGCGTTAGGTATGGCTAAAAAATTTTGCCATTGTTGTGGTTTGATCTGAGATGGCAACAAAAAACACCTTTTAGTCACCTTTTCTCTCCAACCCCTGGTGGGATAGGGAGGAGGGTAAGAAAAAGGTAAAATTCTGGGTTAATTTCAGTGTAATAATTGTAAATAATAAAAATATTATTTTGATCATTACTACAATTATTGATAAGGAAAAAGAGAGAGAGGAATAAAAACAAAAAAATATGAGTGATGCACAATGCAATTGCTCATCACCCCCTGACTGATACCTAGACTGTCTCAAGCAGCAACTGACCCCTTTTAGGTAACTCCCCAGTTTCTATACTGGCGATGACTTCTTGTGGTATGGAGTGCCACTTTGGTTAGTTTGAGTCAGGTGTCCTGTCTGTTTCCTCCTGCCTTTTTGTGACTCTCCTCACTGACAAAGCATGGAAAGCTGAAAAGCCCTTGACTCTATCCGAGCTGAAACCAGGACAGACACCTACTTCAAGGGGGGCACATAACACATGCCAAAAGAATGAAATTACGTTTGAATTTATGCAACTGCTCTGGAAATCTGCAGAGGTTACTAATTCTCAAGATGGTAGATAATAATTTTCAGGGCTAAGAATTCATTGATACCTTCATATCGTGCTACTGCTCAACTGGAAGTATTTTATCTCCCTCTGCAGCATCAGGTCCTAACTGTTACTACACAGATAATTGGACTAGTACTGTATTGGTTTGTTCTTCTTTAGCCACCTGTATGTTTAAGTATCATTGGCTGAGGTACACAAGTAATCAATTCAGGAAAACAGTTTAAGAAAAGGATTGTTGCATTTCTAACTGAAATTAATTTATTGTAAAAAGGCGGTTCAAATAAACATGCTGTGTTTCGTACTAGTTACCCTAATTTGACTGAGAAGTGAGAATGGACTATTATAGTATTTAAATAATGAGAGCAGATATGGTAACAAACAATATGGCAGCACATTTAATATGTTTCTGTGAATCGTTAAAATCACCATACACCACATGGTGTTCATTTCAATCAAATCTGAAAATCCTCCACCTACATTTTTGCCATTTTATTTATACAGTCCACTGACTCAAATTTTAGAAGACCAGTCACTGAGGTATTGATTTAAAAGAGGTATAAAAATGAAACCCAAATGAACACATCTGACTTGTTCATAATGCATGGTCAGTTTTGGGGAAGAGAAATTGTGAAATAGTGTGGTGTTGGAGAAACAGTTGGACTGTGACTTGAATAAAACAGATTATGCTAGCAACAAATCAATAATAGAGTGGAGTGTTCCATTTCCTGCCTTTTGCAATAGACAGATTCAGAAAGGTAGTGTGGATGATACTGTTCCGTCAACATTCCATTTTTTAAGTTGGGCAAGAAAATAAAAATGCATGTAAACTCCAACAGAAAATGGCATGTTTATATATGAAGCTGCAATAGTTATCTATCCTCAAAATCAAGTTCCATTTGGAATTGTATACTGCTGCCCACTACATTTGATGAAGATGTATTTTCACAGCAGGAAGACTGCGCAAGTAGTAAAATAGTTGCCAGAATTAATTACCTACATATAATAAAAATTACCTGCTTCACTAGCAGGCTACATTTCTTTATTAAACTGGGAAAAAGTCTGACAGATTTTTCTTTATTATATTCTCTCTCTTTCTCTTTACTGCCACCCCTCCATTTTAAAATTTTGTACCAAGACAAGCTTTGGGCAGAATTTTATGCAGAAAGTAAGAGATTAGTTGGAAATGAGTCAATAAAACCTGAACATAACTGCTTAGAACATACGATTCATTCCTGCCCTAAAGAGCTTCATCCATTCCATCTCCACAAGTGTGGTGAAATGATTCTGTGTGTTAGGACAAAAAGAAGAAAAATAAGGCTTGGTGTGACTTAAATTCGTGGCTGTCTTTAAAATGACTGCATATGAGGTAAATAAAAAATGTTCATACGTGACTAAAAGCACATCTGCTGTAAGTGATACTAATTTGTTATTTAAAGCATAAAAATCTGAATAAAGAGGCAAGCACCTCTGTATGGATTGTTTGGGATTTTTTATGACACAAGCTTTTTTACATGGCCTGATATATTGCAGAGAAATTAGCAATAACATTTTGCTAACAAACATGTACCAGTTTGAGAAGTGTTCAACAGTTAGCTTTATAAAAGGAAGAGCTGACTTATTTGTGTGTTTTTCTTTTTTTGTTTCTAAAGTTTGTTAAATTAACAAAAAACATTTATAAAATTTGTAAAATAAAAAGTATTTTTGATCTTGAACAAAAGGGTGAAACAATATTCTGAAATTCTCTGTACTTCAAGGTTTTCCTTAAAATAGAGTGTGGACATATGGGAAACCTTTACTGCAAAAATGAATCTGAGATAAGCTTGCAGGATCTCTGCTAAAGCATGCTTTAGAGACTAAGCGAGGAATGAGAAAAATGTGCAATGATATTTCAAGAAGAAAACTTCAGGAAATTTCTGGGGTTTGCTCTTTTGGGTGGGGTGGGACTTTTTTGTTTGCTTTTTTTGGTTTGTTTTTTTTTTTTGGTTGGTTGGAGTGTTTTGTGTGTGTGTCTGCGTATGAGCGTGTGTGTCTATTAGCAGAAATAATGGGTGGGATTGGAGAGCTTGGTACACAATCTAACTTCATTCTGACTCAAAGGCAGCAAAGTAACATCACCAGAATATCTTTGGTATCAGAGATATTTCCTCTCAGAGACTTATAATCTTGGCCATGAAAGGAAAAATACCCAACTGTCATAAAACTCCAGATAAAATAATGCGAATTAGGCTTGTAACATTCCTTGTTCATTCTATAAACTCGGTCTTCAGTTCAATTTGTTCCTGATTCTACAACATAGCACAGCACTGTTTGTCTTTAGGAAAATATAAACCAAGAGTTTAAAACTTTGTTAGGTTATAGTTTTGGCAATAAATTCTGATAAGAAGAATAAATTAAGAATTCCCACTAAATTATAGACATTTTTCATATAATAGACAAACATTGACAAATTTCTACATAACATGAGTGAAAAAGGTCACTTCTGAGCGATGTATATATCAAATATAACTTAAAATGTTCATACTTCAGTAATTTAAGTTTTACTTTTCTAAACTGATTTTTTTTTCAGAGGGAAAGCAAGAGGCTGCTCCTGTAAAAATAAGGATTTTAGCAGAAAATGGAAGAGAAATCTCAAAGTCAAGGATCTTTCCTTGAGATTTTCCTATTGCAACTCTGCTGTAAAGCATGCATAATCTCTGCTTGAATATAACTAGTATAAAAATCAGTATTATATAAGACAATATCTCAAAGTAATATTCATGTGGTTTAGAATAATCATGCAATTATGTAATTATTTGTAATTAATTATATTATTATGATTATAGTATTTTAATTAATTGTAATGCTTCTTAGCATGATTATCACAGCCTTAGTCATGTTGTTGGTTGCTTTTCTAACAATAAGCTGTCGTACCTTTCAGGTTTTACATTCTTCAGTGGGAACAGGTATAAAGCAGCTAATGGATTTCCAATAATACATGTATTAATAAACAAACAAACAACCCCCCCATGAACATATTTAAAAAGCCAACACTCAAGTTGCCAACGTTTCAAACACACACAAAAAAAAGGAAATGGCAAAATTAAAACCCACTCCTTCAAAAAAACAAACCACAAAGCCCCACCCAATACTTCTGGAGTGCATGTTTGTATTCTGCTTGCATGTAGTGAGGTGAGAGATTTAGAAAATTACACCTCTTTGCTAAAATACTGGCAAACGTTCCCTATGTGATGGAACGTATCTGTGTGATTGCTAAGTACCATTCTGTCTCTTCTCAGTTCAAGACCTGAGATCATGACTTCAGATTTTCATTCCCATACTTCCAAAATTATGAATTTTGGAGGTCATCAGTACACAGGCAACTGCTAACCTCTAATTAATTTTTTTTTTTTGTTACAATTATTCAGAATTTTATCACACATATACTATATACAGTACAGAATTGTTAATTTCCTCACTGGCTTTTCTAGTTCTTATTTCTTAGCAAACACCTGCGTATGATTTTTTGTTTTGCAATACTTTCCTGAAGCCCACAAATCTCAAAATACTTGCACCTTATAGCACTTAACTTGCTCACAGTAAACTTCTTATCACTGTTACTTCCCATTCTGAATTCAAAGAACTCATGCAAATGGTGTGGAAGTCTCACCTCGTATAAAAGCAGTTTCCATTAAGACACACTCCTGAATAAGCATCCAAGTGGTTACGTGCCAAGTTCAGGAAGATGCCTGCTTTTTTATTGCTGCTTACAAAATAATAAATAAATAAATGAAAAAATAGCCCAAGGCAGGTTGTATGCTTGAAGTTTTAAAAAACTGTAACTGAAAAGAGAGTTTTGTAATGGGAAAGTGTCAGACAAACATAACTGTAGGCATCACTATCTGGGTCACCTGCAAGAATAAGAACATAAAGTAAAGCTGTTACTTCAATTTCCATCAAAAGTCCATTCCCTAGTGAATAAAATTACATAACATCACTTACTATTTTTTCTTCAGTTGAAACTCAGTACAGCGACCTGGCTGACATAGTCTGTGTTATTAAATTCAACAGTTTGTAAGGGCTGCCAGTGCGTAAGCCCTATTTTTGCTCACAACTCTCTGCTGGAATGGAAAAAAAGGCCTAGGCAACCTCAGCCTGAGAAGTGGGGGCTAGACAGCAATGAAGAGCCAATTATACTTTGGTTGCATGTGGAAGATGTGCCATTTTTCAGGAACTCTTTGTGGTTATACTGTCTTTTCTTCTCCCTACTTCTATTTCACTTTCTGTGAAAACAAGATAAGGTAGAAAATACCATATACCTGCTTTTCCTGTGAGCTGTGTAAACTTGAGGTGACTACAACAAAAAGGGAGAAAAATTCCCTGTTGGCCCTGTAAGATCTTTGAAAGTAAATACACTGATACTGTGATAGAGGTTTTGAGTTATTTTTATATTTGAACTGTTATGATTTTGTTACGGTTTAAGGCCCTCACACATAATAACAAATATGACTACCCACTGTGACTTCTGATAAGCAAACTAAATAAAAAGGAATATTAGAGAATACATAATAATGTTCTTATAGATGTTCTGAAACTCTATCATCTCTGTCTTGTTCCAGCAGGTGAATCTTGTCCAATCATCACTACAGTTTCCATCATACTTATGCTCTGCATATCTTTTTTTTTACCCTATGTCATGATATTATAATTTCTAGAGTTTTCATCATATTCATTGGTTACATCTACTTGAAGCATATTTAAAAATTAAGGTGTACTGCAGCATTTTTTTTTACTGTTGAATATTTTTACTATTAATGTAGCATTTCTTTTATTTCTTAAACATATAAAAAATTATTAATACTTAAATACCTTCAAAAGATGTTTTAATAGAGCTAATTTAGAACATATATGCAGATACAATACAACACTCAAAAGACTGGACACAAATCAGTTTGCCTATTTATATATTATTCATTTATATATTCTCTAATTTTTTTCTGATTGCATTTGCAATGGTGTGAATGACTATCTGACATTCAGGGAAACACATCAAAAAGGTAAGTAAGTGCTGTTCAGAAGGCGTTTAGTCATTAAAAAATTGTCTCCTTCTGCTTTTCCTGCTGACAGGAGGAGTAGCAATGTCAACAGTAACGAAAAGAATGCTAAGAATAGAACTGAAGTCATTGCGAGTTATGCTTCTCAAACTTGTAAATGAAAAATGGATTTACTATATTGAATTTCAATGCAGTACCTAAATCTCTGATTGTTGCATGAAGGTGCAACTATTTTTTGCATGGACAGGAAGAGTTAATCTTGGAAAAATAAAAAGCAACAACTTCCACGAGTTCATAATTTTAAATAAGGTACTTTAAACACTGTGTGAGTGAAAAGTGCAAAAGCGCTATACTTGGAAGGCAGGAGCAGACTGAATGAGACCAGAAGAAAATGTAAAAGTGGGACATGTTTGAGGAGGAGAAAAGTCCATTAACTAGTGAAATAGAAGTAGTCAAGGCGTCAGATGAGAAAGACCTTGTGCTATAACACTCTGCATCACATCTGTTGAAGTCTTAAACTCCCCTTTTCTACAAATGGGTCTACCAAAGCAAAAGATAGGGGAATGAGAGACAGGTGTGCAAAAGTCCAGGAAGAGGGAGAAGGTAACCAAAAAACTTAAGAAGACAGTATTTCTTATAACCTTAACCATCCCAGATTTGCCACCTTGAACCTTTTCCTAAAGACGTGGCAAAGTATTTTCTTCTGTAAGGTAGATGTCATTTCTACCAAAGACCAGCTAAGAGGCTGTTATGCAAGGTCTCAGCAGTGAGAATATTCAGTCCTTATAGCCTTCAAAGCTTAGTGCTGCATAGAGTGCTGAACAATCCACTTACCTTGCTCTGAAAAGACCTCAGCAGATGAGAGAGGATTCAGTCCAGCATCTATGCTGAATGGTTAGTGGCTGGAAAATCTCACATCATGTGGGAAATGTGACTTCTGGCAATAGAATGAAAGATTCTTCTTTGCTGATTTGCATCAGAAAACAGATTTACACATCGCCACTGAGAAGAAGCAGTAGGTAGTAGGGGCTGGGTCTGCCTTTTGCAGGGAATGAAGACAAGCATGTTCTTGTCTGAGCTGCTGTCTCATGAGGTTTGTTGCTTACTATGCCTCAGATCCCAGAAAGTGTGGAGGGACTGTAAAAACGCATCTTGACCTCAGACTATATGCCTTTACTCTTCACATGGGCCGCAAAAATGCTGCTCTGAATGCATCAAGAGTGATTATGGAGCCCTGGGGAGTGGGCAGATGGCATCAGAGACCAAATATATCTTCCTATAGTCTGCTGGAACAGAGGAAAGGCACAATGAGCACATGCCTCTTGAGGGCCCAGATGTGTCTGACATTGCAGATAACACCTTATTTTTTTATGACTACGAGACACTTATGAGGATTTCGGAGTTGTGGCAAGAGGTAGGATGTACTCAATTAAGTGAAGAAAGAGCATCTGTGCCAACACACATCACCCTAAGTGAGAATATCATCAGGCTAGGTTCTATGGAGGACAGTGATGAGGCTGGGAAGTTGAAGCAGAGAAGGCAGTAAGGAAGTATGTGGAAGAATAGTGTGATGGTCACAGCTGTCATATTTTCCTTTTGAAAGCAGTGCAACTGGGCATCTAGCTCAAACGCCTGTACTCAACACATGAAGCATAGGGAATAAATAGGAATTAGAAGTCTGTGCACAGTGGCAGACCTATAATCTTACTGGATTTACAGAGACACATTGGAATAGCTGGCATAGCTGTAGTGCTGCAATGGACAGACAAAAAACAGGACCTGGCCACCAGTGTGCCGGCCCTGCCAGCTAGGCTACCATGCTTCTCTCCCGGCTCCCTTTACTTTTGGAAGCAACACCTGTCCTGGCAGCTCTCTGGTGAACATAGGCATAAACAAGATACAAAAAAGGAAAGAGAAGAGTGATGAAGAATGAGATGATGTGGAGAGAGAACATGGAAAAAAGAGTAAAAATAGGGGAGATTCAGAAAAAGACAAACAAAAAGAATAGAAGTTTTCAGTAATTGAAATAGCACCTCTTTGAATGCAAGAATTAGTTCTGCTAACGGACTGCTGACTTGACAATAGAGCAGCCAGGCTGGAAGCTGAAGATATGGCATTTAGCAAACATCTCATGCTAATCTTTTAAAAAATGTGGCTGAATGGACGAGTCAGTTTTATGCATTTAAATATGGTTTCTCGTATACATATTTTTTTATTATTCTGTAAGAAAATACAATTCTGTTAGATCCTGTCTGAACAAAAAGATATTTTTAAAACAAGTCTATAGTTTTTATTTGTAAGATAAATAGATATTCAGATGTTGAATTTTCATACACAGACTTGCAGGAATACTTCATTAGGAATCTTTGTGACCACAAATCAAATTCTTCCAAAGATAACCGTGGGTGTTGTTGCAAATGTCTGTAGTCCAGCTTGAATTAATAACATAGGCATGATTTCTTTATGCAGAATTTGTAGTTGTGTATATTTATTTTGATAAGGCAAGAACTGTACAAGGCCTCTAGCTTACATTATTTGAAATGTATCAACTGTTTAAATGACATTTTCACCTTCAGCAAATACATCTTTGCCTGCTAGAAATGGTGATGCTATCATGCTGCAGGCAATCTATGATACAGTCATGTCACAAATAGGTGTCAACTCTCATTACATTCTCAAGTATAAATTCTACTTATCAGTTCCCACATAGCTGCGGATGTTTTAACAATCCTATTTTACCATGATTGCATCAATGCACAACCTGAAATGATTTATGATATATTTGTAGAAGCCACTGTAGATGCACCAGATTTGGGAGCATTATGTGAAGTTGTAAGCCATATAGGAATTTTTATTTCCAGAAAACATTGAATACACTAGTAATTTATCGGCCAGTTACCTTGAAAAACATGAGAAGTAATTTGCAATTTTTCATGACTTGTTTCTTCACAGTCTGGCTTACAGCATTATGATGTAATTACTTATTATTTGAAGCTCAGACTTAGCTTTTCATTTTCTGATAAATATTTTCAGGAAAATACATCAGTCAACTAATGCTCTGATGATTAGTAAAGTTGTAGGGTTTCGGAATTAGCGAAACCCCATATGACTTGCTAGAAATGGTTTTTAAAAAGAAATATTTTGAAAATGAATATTTATGACAGAGATTTTGTACATATAACTTTAAAAATCAGAACCACATTATAAGAAAAATCATCATCTGTTACAGATGTCGAGGTTATCTTTCTGTGTCCTATAAATCTATTTCTGGTGCAGAGTTAGCTTTTGTTTTTCTTAGCTAAGCGAATTTTGAGATCTCAGTGCTGTAATACATTAGTATGTAGAAACAAGCCAGACAATGGCCCACTGGTTCTAAAATGTCTCTCTCTAGTACCATAGCACATTAATTTTATAGATTGAGGCAATATCTAACATCTGAAAATTTCAAACCACCTAGTAATGTATAAAATACTGAAAATAAGCATAGTATGTAGTAGCTCTAAAAAAATTTAGAAAAATAAATGTTGCCATTAGTTAATGGGATAGCACTGCTGAGTGCTACATGTTTATACTGGTGTAACAGAATAAAACACAACTCCAAAAAAGAAAGCTTTTTCACACACAGGTCGTAGTGTGCTTTTATAGCCGCCTCATTTCAGTCATTCTATTTCATGTTAACTTACCTGCAAAAACATTTTTCTGTTCAATAATTTATATTTCTCTCTTACTATGAATTCTGCACTTAATATCTCTTGATATCTTTCTAGTCTTTAATCTTAACTTTTAGTTAATATAATACACTATTACAATATGCTGTATGAGTGTACTAAAAAGTGCGTCTTCTCTTTCAAGACAGTAAATGTCACCTCCAGGATAATTCCAGGTCATGGTTGTTTGAGGAGAGTAAGAAAGCTCAGAGTGTATTGCTGAACCAATATCTCTGCATCTTCTACCATCAAACTAGAATAACCAAGAAATTACATTTCTGCAATACATCCAGATACTGTAAGTACAATTCAGTGTCACACAAAAAAAAGGATGACTTCTAAACTTCCAGTGTTGCAGCATGGTATATGTTATGTTTCTATAATGTCCCATGATTATTAATATTTAATTACTGTAATACTACTAAATAATTACCTTATTCTGGATAAGTTAAAAAATACTCAACTTTGAATGTGTGAACAGAATATTGATCATTAAGTGCACCTATGTTTTAGAGTTATACAGTGTTATATGATTAATAAGGTCAAATGTGATAAATGTAAATGGCATCAACAGATGTCATTTGCTCATATAATAGGTGGAAAAATTATTGTGTGCTAAATCAGAGATCTGTAGTGACCAGACAAGACTAGAACCCATCACTCAGGTTTGAAACAGAAGCAGTTTCAAGTTTGCAACAGTGAAATCTGATACTGCCTCTAATTATTTTCATAATATTACATGCTCAAAAAACTGTAAGTGTCACAATCATTAGCAGATAATGCCAATTATTCTTTTCTTCCTGGAGTGAGGTGACAGCTCCTGAAAGATCAAGATGTATCTGCAATGGAACAGAAAACAGTCTCTTATTACTTTACAAGGAATAATATTAAGCCACAGCTTAGATTTGTAATTCTAATTCATTCTTCCAAAATCCAAATACCTTCATAAGTCACAGGCTTGAAGTTCCATTACGTAGTTTTGCAAATCTTTATAATTGTTTTCTCATAACTTTAATTTCCTGTTCTTAAGCATTTTATTATAAAACTTGAAAAAATGGTGCAAAACATTGTTATAATAAGACAAATAAGAAAAAAAGCAATAAAACTTCCAAGCTGTGAGTCTCTTTTTTATTATTATTTAGAAATTTACACAGAGTCTCTTAGTCTTATAAGGAGTTCAGTTTAATGCATATGCAAGTCTCAAAATGGTTCTTATTTGCAGCAGATTTGACAGTGAAGTAATGGAATATTTCAGGATGTGACTTGCTTCATGATCTACCACTATATATGTGAGGGAAATCAAATGTTTCTCTCTTCACAGTGCCTGTGTACAGGCAACAGCCCAATCTTTACATTGCACTGAAGAAAGGAGGCCCAGTGGGGGGATGAACTCTTACCTTAGTAGGTACTGGTGATTGTTAATAGATACTGGAAGCTTGTGAATCCTGACAACAGGTTTACCCACCTGCAGGTGTTAATCTGTAGACAACATGCAGACATGGAAGTAGATGTGAAAGAAAGTCAGTTGAGAAGTGTGTCTACCTGGGCTAGCTGTGCCCAACAATTCTGAAGCTGTGCCATAAAGAGAAAGCAACAGACAACAGTAGTCGGAAGTCACCCTCTGCGTGGGAAGAGGGCTACAAAGCATCCTCTTTTGCAGCCTGCCAAAGAGTAACATAAAAACATCACATGTGCATACAAGGAAAACCAAAACTTGATGGAAGTCGAAACTAACAAAGAGCATGAATTTTAAAAAGAAAAGACATTGAGAAGTATGTCAACTTTATAAAGAAAATCCAAGAAAAGGTCTTGCTACTAACAGAGGTGCTTACCTAATAGCAAAGGATATAGAAAATAAAGATATATTCAGTACTCTTTTTGCCATGCTTTTTAACTTCATTGTCTGCTCAGGCTGTCAGACAGCTACAAAAGCTGCTCCATAAGGAAAGACAAGCAGGTAGCCAGGACATAGGGAAGACAGTGACTTCACTGATGGGGTATGTTTCAACATACCCAAGCAGGGCTGGACTGGTGACTGGCATATTCTGGTGACAGTCTGAAAATCATGACACAGAACAAAGCAAAATAAAAAGTCAGCTTCAAGTTCAATCCAAAACTGCAAACCACTTTGCAAGACAGGACCAATATGCAAGAGGGCTGAACATGTGCGCTGTAACCCAGGCAAAAAACTGTGAGTTAAGGACTGAGCCTAAATGGCTAGTGTTACATGGCTGAGGTCCCAGGCAAGAATGATCAGGACACTAAAGCCTGTTTTTATACTCCAGACTTGACACATGTGTGGACCTCCATGCTTAGTAACAAAGCTTCGAGGAGGAAAGTGCAGCCCACAATAGATGATTACCAAATTAAGATCTAGTTATGTATACTGGAGATGCACATATCCATCAAACCAGATAGGATGTATCTGAATACAGTCTGGTTTACATAATTTTGATGCTACTCTCTCTAATCTTTGAGAAAAAACTAATGGACGCACTAAAGGCTAGACTCTTCTCAACAGTGCACAGCAGAAAGAAAAGACATGATGCATCAAGTTGCAGAAGGGTAAATAAAAAAATGAATTTAATGGAAACAGGATCTTCATAGAGTGTCTAACTACTGAGTGTCTTGGTAAGCTGCCAAGAGAGTCTGTGAGATCTCCAGCCTTAGTCAAGATGTGCTCTTACACTGAAACTAGCTCTGCTTTGAGCAGGAGGTTAAACAAAATGAACCCCAGAAATCCTATCCAAACTAATTGTTCTATGATTCAAATACAGAAGGATTTAATCGATTTTTTTTTGAAATATTTTCTTTATAAAGTTATTTCCATGATCCTTATCCCAGTACAAAAAAAAAGAGAAATGGAAGGCAATACTTGTGAAAACTGCATAGCTGGCTTCTTCATATACTTATTCAAAAGTGTGAACCAGATACTGATCCATGATTTTAATTCAGTTGAACATAACCAGATCTGGTCAGGAAAAAGCAATATTGAAGCACAGTCTAAAAAAAATATTATCCAGAAAGTTGAACTGAAACAGATATTTCAAAGTCCAAATAAAAATAGTGACAATACCATTAAATGAAGAAAAGTGGGGTTTGCATCTGTAAGGTCTCCACAGTTAGTTTATTTGGGTCATAACTTTTAACTTCAAAAAAGATACTGTAAATAAATGCCATTCATATTTACCATCTGCAAGGAAGCGGTGAACTAGAAACAGAAAAATTCCACATAGAAAGATCAAAGATCTTTTTTAGGATTTCATTGATATAAGTGAAATAAAATTAAATTTTTTCAGATTTCATTTCCTGAAATTTAAATAGCTGATAAAGTTTACCTAATTCTATGTGCTTAAGTATTGACTAGGAATTTTAGTGGGCAGACATGACCTGAAATACTATTTCCTGTCAATTCCAGAAGCTTTATCTCTAATTTACCCTCCCAGATATTATATGTACTTTGATATATCATGTTGGCTCTGAAATACAAATATTTTAGCTGTATTGACTTCTTGAAATAATAAGGAATGTGTGATTTCTGAAACATCTTTTGCACATGCTTTATGAGTTAAGTCTTTTGATGCAAATACTGATACCAGAACATTGACAGGATGAGAGAGTAGATGTAGAAAGATGTTTTGCTTCATGAGACACATTTCTTGTTGAAGAAGAAAATAGATGGATAAAATTACTGCGTTTATCCAAATAATAGTGGGAAATGTCTTCCTGGACTTTGATCCACAGCTGATGGCAGGTTACTTAATTCAACTCTTACAAACAACTTTCAAAGACATAGATTGTCAGAATAATTTCCCTGCCTGCATTAAAGCTTTCAAAAGTATTTTTTAATTGACAAGAGATTGATAGAGTTTTTTGATGATTTCTCTTTCTTTTAATTCAGTCAAATGACACTTGAGAAAAAAACGGTAACAAAGGGATTTTTTTTTAAATATGTTATAGGAAAACATGAATTACTGAACATATTTACTAATTTTAGAAATATGTACTTTTAATTCATCGATGGCCATAGATATGTTTTGAATCCCATCCCATTTTTATTTTTATATTAATGTAACAAAATACTATGCATACATAAAATCAACTGTATTATATGTGAAAGTGAGAAAAAGTATATTCAGCATTAAGAATGTAGGAAAAGCTCCTGAGAAAAATTCATAGACATTTATGCAAAAAGAAATACATGTTATTTAAATCTTAACAGAATTCATACTGGCTGTATTAGCATCATCCTTACAGACTGAAATGTAGTTATTCCAGTCTCAAATATAGATATGTAAAATTAATATAAATATGCAATAAAACCCAAATAAAAATACTTTCTGCAGAGCATATAGATCTCATCTTAAAATAGATCCAAATAGATATATTATACTGGCTTGAAAAATATATTGATAATTAAAACTCCACTCTGCAAATATCCTGGAAAATGTGACTTCTAACCTACATATTCCTAGTTTAGATTTTTTAGCTGTTTGGAAGATACAGAAAATAGTGACAGTACTGTTTTAAATGAATATAGCAAAGCGTACTAGAGTGGATAAAGTATGGACACACAAATAATCTTTTTTTAAAAGGTTTAAATCAGCAACCTGTCTTTGTATGTGTTGCTAAGTCGAATATGCAAACACATTCAGCATGGGAATCTAGAGACCATTAAACATTACAACTGTTTTCACAGTCGCAACTGTAGGACCACCTGCTGTAAAAGTACTTTGCGCTGATCTGCTATGAAAAGGCAGCATTACCAAATCTCGTACTGATTTATGTAGTTCACACCTGCAGAAATAGCTATTGAGCATAAGAATACATCAAAGACTATGTAAAGAAAAATGGTTTAACATTTCTTATTTTTAACACTGCTTGCTGTGTACTTCCTGCTAATGAGCAACATTTTGTACTGATGAGTAAGCTACCATAGGGGGACAGAAATCCATTTTCCTTGTATGCATATCAGACATGTCAGAAGTATGAGCCTTTAGCTGATCCAGCATGTTATAAGAATCAATCACAAGGATGTCCATATACTCTCCCTTTTACTTTAAACATAGCTCCCAGCCAGACACACTTCTCCCATGCCTTGCCAGCAAAGCTTCTGAAAATACCCTACTTTATATAGTCAGATGTATTGGGTTTTATTGGACCAATAAAACACTATGTCCAGGTGTTGCTAGTTGAGGAGCTGCAGGAATGACTTCTATGAGAAGCTGCTGCAAACTTCTGTCATGTCCAACAGAGCCAATGCCAGCTACTCCAAGATAGATCCACCACTGGCCAAGTCTGAGCCCATCAGCAATGGTGATAGTGAACCTGGTATAACATAGTTAAGAAGGGAAAAATGTTACTGCACAGGAGCGATTGCAGCTGAAGAGATTATGTGAGAGAAACACCCCTGCAGATACCCAGGTCAATGGAGAGGGAGGGGAGGAGGCACTCCAGGGGCTGGATCAGAGATTCACCTACAGTCTACTGCTGTGCAACCCATGGTCAGGCAGCTGCACCCTGCAGCCCATAGAGGCCAATGGTGGAGCAGATCCCCACTTGCAGCCCAGGGAGGACACCACAGAGGAGCAGGGGGATGCCCAAAGGAGGCTGTACCCTCTGGGAAACCCACACTGGAGCAGGCTTCTGGCAGGAGCTGTGGCTCCATGGAGAGAGGAGCCCATGCTGGAGCAGTTTTGCAGCAGAAGCTAGGGTCCTGTAGGGGACCCATGCTGGAGCAGTCTGTCCCTGAAGGACTGCACCCATGGAAGGGACCCACACTGGAGCAGGTTTGACTACTGAATTTCAAGTTAAGGCTTCTATTCACTTTGCCTTCTGCAAATAACATGGTGAACTACAGTTCTATCTTTTTACTTTGTTGGCTGCTCCATCCTATTGACGAGAGTTTCTAAGACAGACTGCTTTTTTGTTTCTTTTTTTTTTTTGTTGTTTTGTTTATAGAGCACAATCAGCATGAGTTTGACAAACCCTAACTAAGCCAGAAATAACTTTTTTAAGTTCTCTGTTTTTTCTTTGTTTATTTGTTTGTTTTAAATCAAGTTTCTCTAAGTTTTCTCTTATTTTGACAGGGATCTACTTCCTGTAACCCTGTATACAGGAAGAAACAGGCAAATTAGAGCAATTTACAATGTGCTCTAGCTTACAAAACTGGAAGCTGCTTTATCTAATGATATTACCGTTGACATTTTTCCTCAAAATGACAATTTTAATGGAAGTATTTTTCTTAAGGCTTCTCCTGGAATCATTAAAGACAATAACTTTACATAAGTCCGCTTTTCTATTTATTTTTTCCTTCTTTTTAAGCTAAGTGGTTCATGCTTTTAAAATTCTGCCTGAAATGATAGACTCAATGACATGAGCACATAAGGAACAAGCATGATCTACTTCTATTGTTGCTAACCTTATTGTATATGATATTGCATATCTTATGCTACTTGGAACATAATAAATTCTTTTAGACATAGTTTTATTAAATGAAAAAAAAATAATAAGGGATTCTGAGCTTACTGTGGCAAGTGGTAGATACTTAGGCAACAAATATAAAAACGGCTTTTGTTTAGAGTCATCTTTTTCCCAGTATATACTCTCTTTGATCTTCTAACAGTTTGCAGTATTGGCATCTCCTGAGTTAAAATTTCTATTTGTATCTTGGTGTTTAAAAGTTCTATAGATATCCATAAATCTCTATAATTGCATTTTAATTTATATTTTACTTTCTTTCCATAGCAATTGAATTCTGCAGTTTAATTGTGGTTATAATAGTGGGATGAGCTTCAGCAAAATATTCCTCAAATCCCATTTTGAGATCTCCCTCAGCATGTTTCAGTTGCCTATAAAGAGATGGTAGATGCCCTGTGTTAACACAATGAGTTTCCTTCTGCCAGTAGATTTTGGTGGATCAGAAGCATGACCTTTGCAGTTAAGCTGTTGTAGAAATCATTTTGTGTATGAATATAACCAGGACCACATGAAGGATTTTTATAACAACAACAAAAAAATCATGGTAATGGATTTGAACTCTAGAATTGAATTGCTGGTTTCTACTGAAGAAAGCACTGTAACAAAGTATTGAGCACTCACACTTGAGATAGGCATGACTGTCTTTAATACTCTGCTTCTGTTCAACGTAAAGACTGAGGCAGTGTCTGATCCTAGGTGAGTAACATAACCATCAAATAATCTCTGTTTAATAAGTTATTTTTATTTAGTAGACTCACAAAAGTCCTAGATGAATCCATGTTTGTCCTTTAGAGATTAAGATACAAGCTATCCATTCTAACATTTTCAAGGAATAGTAAATTTAGCTCTATAATGATTTACCGGTAGAAAATAAAGCCTGAAGATGCTACTTTATTTTTAACTGTTAAATTTCAATCCTCAAGTACTGTTATTTTTCTAATTATTTACTGAAGAAGTAATGTTAGAAAGCCAGTGCTGCACATGGATATTTAAAATGGAATGCAGACAACAAAACTGAAAATTAAATAAGTATATTGAAATCATGCTCTTCCAAATCATTGTAGCAGAAAGCAGACATTGATTCTAATGGCAGGACAGTGCGTGAAACTTAATAATGAAAATATTTTTTTTTATAGTTTTGATATGATAGATTTAGTGACAAAATTAACTTTTGGAGCATGCTGGTGAGTTTTGTACAAAAGCCTAGCAGGTTGTCTTTTCCTTTATATGAACCCCATGGTTTCTTGTGTTGTCTCTGTTCTCCTTTTTCACCTAAAAATAACCTTTCCAAAGTCAACTTCTCATCTCACTATTTTTCAGCTTGAAGTTCTGGTGTTTCTTTTTTTTTTTTTTTTCTGGCATATCAATCATTTTTAAGGAATGTAGACAGGTTTTATGACAATTTTTACTTTATTTAAAAATCTGTGCTTTTTCCTTTCTGAAAAAAAAAAAAAAGTCAACGGTAAGTCACTTTACTGCAGTAACTGTATAAAAAAAAGGCTTAAGGAAATTTATTTACAGCTTGGTTGTGCTGGACTCATTGGCAGTATACATTAGAAATCACTAGAAATAGGTAGATTTATTTGTTCACGTTTTCTAAAGTCCACTTGCAGCCCATTATCAATGACTTCTGCCATTCATAGCAAAAGACACTGCTGAAGACAGGTCTCAGTGCTTGCCTGGGCTCAGTTTGGCTGGAGCTTGGCTGAGCTGATTTCAGCTCCTGCCTGAAAACATGGCTGAGTATCTGCAGTCTCCCCTGCCTGAGCCTGAGCTCTGCCAGCGCTTCTGTGGAAAGGGTCTGGCAAACCCAGGGGGTTTTGACCCAACAAACAACAGATCCTGCAGGCTGAGCCTGATGAGCCTGTGGGGTCAGGGTTACATTCAGCTGGGAGCACTGAGCAGGCAGCAGCGCAAGGTGAGAAAACATAAAAATAGACCCAAGTAGACCTCAATACTGAGGATAAGGAGGCCTCTACTAGCACTGCACTGAATTTCTCCCAGGGAAAGAACTCAGGGAAATGGCTCACTGTAATGGCCCAGTGCCACTTGGCTGGGGGAAGGATAACTCCATTGGCTTTAGGAGCTGGAGGAATACTGGGAAGTAAAACACAGCACCAGGAAAATAGGGTAGATATTAGAAAAGAGTTTTGTACAAAAATTTTAAAGTTATTAATACTACATATTTTTTTTACCTGTACTAATTTGTACTGTGATACTATGTTTGTAATTGGACTGTTTGTTCCATTTCAATTGGATTTCAAAGTTATTAACTAGGCTAACAAATTCTGGTCCCCATAAATGTAGTATTTTCTTTTACCCAGAACACAGTTTCAAATGTACAACAGCATCTTAAAGAATCAGGAAGCAATTGGGGCAATCATACAAAGTGCTCAGGAGTATTCCAGGATAAATTAAAAGAGATGTAGACTATGACACTGAACTCTTAATATAATTGAAGTTAATTCTGTTATGTTTTACCACAGTTCTTGTACTTTGGACCTCAAAATAATTTGGTCTCAAGAAGGAAAGCTCTACTTCAAAATGAGGGAAAGGTCTCTACACATAGAATTTCATATTACTGCCATTAATATTTTATATTTATTTCTTTTTCTAATTTCTTTGAGATTTTTATGGAAAAGTTACGTTTAAAATATAAAAAAAAATTAGACATGGAAAGATACTGGAGTATATTTTTTCCTTTGTTATAAATTTTATTGTGCTTTTAACTACCTTTAGTAGACTTTGAGATGAATTCTCTGCAAGGAATGAACTTTCAGTCATGGAAAATACAGGCATGAAGTCTGATCAAATATTTTTGTTTCTCGTTCTAGTGTGTACAGTGATATAGAAGGAAGGGCAGTAAACACTGGAAAATATCTTAAAAATAGTAATATGAAGCAGCATATCCTAACGGCAGTGATAACTGTGAAAGATCTTTATCTGATGTGGCACTGCAGGTTATCAATAAGAAATGAATGTGCAGCAGTTGTTGCTTTTAAAAACACGAAATTTTATAAACCTTGCCACTATGTGTGTTATCAGAAAATGTATCTGCTGAGACCTACAGTGTGCCTTACACAGTTTTTATTCTTTGAAAATGCTTTTTATTGTAATAGAAAACAATACTGAGCTACCTACGTAAGTGTCTGAATATAAACCTGGAAATATTTCCAGCCAGGATCTACTAGGCATTTTTACACAGAATAAAATACCAGTGGTTGATTCTGGAAATTAGTAGAACGGGATTTTATTAGAGATCATGCAAACCTCAAAATTACATAGAAAGTTGGCCCTTACAATTGTTATTTTTAATTTGCATTCTGCAAAATAGTACACCAGAATTCTTAGTTTTTCAGTCTCATTTCCATGGAAGACTTTCTTATGAGACATCGTCCAGCCTTGCCCGAAGATACAAGGTCAATGACATTCTAACAGAGCTAGCCAATAGCTCAATGATACTTAGATAGAATCCTAGTGAAGAGCTTTAACACCTAATCCCACTCAAAAGCTACTTCATTTGGGTTCTGGGAACAGATTTTTCAAAAAAAGACACATGGCTTAAAAATAATTTGACACTTAAAAATACAAAACTATTCAGGAGAATGTAAATACGTTCTGAGACACTGGGAAGAGCATTTTAACTTAAATATGTTAAAATGCTTCTGCTTGATTGCTGTATTGAATGTGCATGCTTTTGTCCTCAAGAAAGGTGACTGCATGAGCCAATGCTAGACTTCTATTTTTTATTTTTAGATGATGTTTATTCTGCACCTTCTAAGATGTGACCTCAAAGTTCTGACCTTTGAGAGAACATTGTCTAGCATACAGGGAAGTCTCACGAAGAATTTCCAGGGAAATGCAGTCAGGAATGATGTCCCTGTCTTAGATTTCAGTCATATGATGTGTTTTTGAGAAAATATCTCATTGTTTTTTCCATCAGTTGATTGAACTACTTCTCTAAGTATTAATATCTTTGTATACATATGTAGTGTACACAATAAGAAATACAGGACTTACTCTTGCACAAGAGAATGTATATAGTAATTGGTGTCAGAAACAGCATTTAGGAATAGTCTGATTATGAATCAGGTGATGTAGCTGTCATAATGAAAGGAGATAGAAACCAGCCCTGACTATCCAATTCTTATAGAATGTTGCCTTTTTTCTCAGTAGCATAGAGAATAAGGCACCTATTTCTAAGCCAGGATCCACACATTCCAATGTTGTGGTGATTCTTGAAATAGGTGAAGTTCCCCTACTCAAATCAGGTCTTGTTATTTTAAAAGATGTTAAGAAATGAGACTGATTCCCCTCATAATATTTAGTGCTTAACTTAGAGTGCAGTGAAGTGTCTCTTCACTCTTTGAGCCAGTTTGATCCAATTAACATACACAGAGAAATTTTACATTCTCCCATCTAATACAAGAAATTAATGTACTAATCTTAATTGATTTTTCAAGCAGTTAGATTATTCAAATCTAGCAAGAATTCTCATGTCAATTGTACCTATAATATTGTCTTGGGTTATGAGTTTCCAGCTGGGCTTAAACTACAAATACCATATTTTCTTTATTGTTCAGCCAAGTAAATGTAATCTAAAAAGAAGTACTGAATGCATACATATATATTCTTATATATACAGACACAACAGAGGTGTGCACTATCACAAAATAATATCTTAAATGTTTGGTTTTCAGCAAATTGAGGCATCTGCTGGCCTGCACGTATCTGTTGTCTTTAGCTTGTTAAACTTGCTAAATCCTTATGAAGCTGGGAACTATTTTACTTTTCTTTATTGAACGGTTTAGTTTAGCCAATTATTTAATTAATTTATGTATTATACTTTTGAGTTAGGAAATAATACTACTAGGGAATAATACTACTTCAGTAACTGCAGTACACTGCCAAAAAAACCCCAAAGCTGGATACCAACTTGAGGATCTAAGCAGAATTGTGCTTGAAGACCAACAGAGCCTGAATGTCCTGCATTCAGCAATAGCAATCACTTTTCTCTACCTTAGTAGCTGTAGCTTTGACTTTCAGCCTGGGAACACCGCTGATAATGCCGATGTTTTTAGTTGCTACTCAGTAATGTGTACTCTGACCAAGGAACTTCTGAGTCTCATGCTCTGCCAGGGAGGAGGGGAAGCTGGGAGGAAGTAGAGACAGGATACCTGACCCAAAGTATCCAAAGGAGCATTCCATACCACAGCACGTCATGGCCAGTATATATAAGGGGGGCAGTCAGCCGGAATGGCTAAGATCGCTGCTTGGGTCAGGCTGCGTATCAGTCAGTGGGTGGTGAGTGGTTGTATTCTCTTCCCTGGTTATTTCTCTCATCATTATTATTATTGCTGGTAGCAGTGGTGGTTTTGTATTATATCTTAGTTACTGGACTGTTCTTATCTCAACCCATGGGAGTTACATTCTTCTGATTCTCCTTCTCATCCCTCCAGGAGCGGCAGGAGGGAGTGAGCTAGAGGCTACATGGTTCTGGGTTACTGGCTGGGCTTAAGCCACTACACTGTGAAACAGAGGAGAAGGGTCTTCAGAAGACAGGATGCATATCACATGCACACCATGTATAATTCTTAGGGGATTTGGCTTAATTGATTCTAAGCCAAGGAACAGACATTCATCAGAATGTTCTTTCTGATCAATGTTTTCTCATAAGATCTCTTCAGATTTCCAATGGAATTAAAATCTTCTATGACTAAAAGCTTGAGCACAAGAAATATTATTGTATGAAAAGAAAATAGACCATGTTTCCTCTATCTCAAATTCTAGCACACTTACACGTTAAACAGTACAAAAAATCTAGCTCAAAATATCGATTTTAGCAGTACACTGCCTTCAAGTTATAGAATATTTTCTCAAGAAAATAATTATCCTCAAAAAAGTATGATATCCCAGACTTACAAAAATATAACCACAACAGGAAAAGCAGTGGGTTAGCCAAAAATATAATGTGAGAATTTGCATTGTGTAATGAATAAGTCACTTATCTTTCACCTGTGGGATGGCAGAGAAAGAAAATTCATGTCTCAAGATGAATTAATTTTTGCTAGCTAACTCATTAGTGAATAATTTGTTCACTTGCAAAATAGACATAATCAGCAAGAGTCTAGATTTTGGTCACCAGAGATAAAACTAATTGATGTATTTTGCAAGCAAATTAAGTAAAGTAAAATAATATATAAAGTGCAATTTGACAGTAGGAAAAAAAAAACAAAAGACAAATCTGAGACAAGTCTGCATTATTCATGTTAATAGCACCCATACTGAAAGTTTCCTAGAGGCTGGTTTTGAGTTTATTATTTCTAGTTGCTTGAACCAAATTTCCATACTGAAAGTCAGTTTTAGAAAAGCTCTTTTGCCATTTGTCAGAATTAAATTAGACTCTGTAACATATTTTTAGCTCCATTAACTATTTTTTTCTACATCTGTTAATTGGTTTGGGGGCTTCTGGAACATTTTTCGTTAGGAAGGTATGCAGCAACAAAGGCGTGAGCATTCAGTTAAGTGATAAAAACTTAGAAAAATTTGATTTTGTGCAACACATTATTATTCTATCCTTACTAGATTTTGACAGGAAAATGATCTGCAGATTCCACCTGTCTCCTACTGCCATTTCAGGTCTGAGGAAGATTTCTTATGCAAGCGCTCTTCCATCTATTGTAGAACTCTGCTGTACACTCCTCTTCTCTACCTAGTATCAGAACAGGATATCCCACCACTTCTCATATCTGTTGTTTACATAAAAGCATTTAGTTGAAGAGATAATATTTTTAAATGTATGCTTATTTATAATAAAAATATTATTTCATTCCTCAGAGATAAGAACCCATAGTACAAATGGCTTACGATAGATGAATAGCAAGAACAAAGACAAAAATGCACAGAACAGTGTGTGCAAAATGGCAGTGATGGCTTCTGACTGTGACAATTGTTTACAGTTTTGATAATGATCAAGGTTGAGTTTTTCTTTTATATCTAGAGATACACTGGGAAGAAGAAAGGGATTGCAAAAAAAAGGTCTTTTGGGATCCTATACAGATAAATAAGGTAGGCCTACCTACACTTCCAAAGTTAAACTAGATTAAGAATTACAGATAATATTTATGCAGCAGTTAAAATCTCTTACTTAGGGGATTGTGTCACTCTGTACCTTTGAACATGCAGCATAAGGACTTTCAAATGATGAGAGCGCAGAATTTTGAAAGAAATAGTGCTAGAAAAAATTGGTCAGGAGTAGAAAGGGAAAGAGAAAAGTGGATGAGAACATGGTCACAGATGGGACAAAAGCTGAGGTGCCAAACTGGCACACAGTACAAAAAGAGGCCAAATAGAAAGCTTTTTTACAACTATACCTAAACATGTAAATCAGCATGAGAATATCAAGAACTACTGTTTACATTGCTTTTTCAAATACTGGTGCAGTCTCCAAACTTTGTCTTCCATTTCTTTCCATTTCCTCTTTATTTTGATCATATGTGCTTATGAGAAAGATAATTTACAAGGCAATTCAGCTCTTTGTTCTTGTAAACTTGCTTACTAGGAAAATGGTTTATTAGGTATATTATGTTGATTTTCTCATACACACAGTCAAGAGATGGTTCTCCAGAAAATAGGCATAAAAGGCTTTAATTTGCTACCATACATAGATTCCAACAATTTCTTCTCCAGATTTTATCTTTGTTTGTTTGTTTTTTGTTTGTTTTTTTAATAGGCAATTGACATGCTTTTATTTGTCTTTTATAAAGACAAATATAGAGTCTGATAATGACTAGTCTAGATCAAAGTATTTTATTTATGCATTTTCTACTACAAGAAAAAGGAAATCTAAAAGGGAGCTACTTAACTTCAGTTACAGTAATGTATTTATTTTCACAGATCTCAAGTTCAAATGAACAATCAAACTGTTTCTCTCTATATAAATATATGAAATAAACTACGGCAGTCTAGTTTAAAACCTTACTATATGGACAAAGATGAAAAGAAATACATTGCTTTTTCCTTTCTGTATTCTGAATGTGAAGATGTTTCTTTTTTTTTCTTTTTTGAAGTGAGACATCCTGCCAACCTAGGGAGAAAAAAAAATAAATCACTGTTTTAGACGTTAGAAATCAGTAATGTAGTCATTGTCATAAGTCTGAAGTTTTCCTAAATATACAAGTTGTTTTCAGAAATAATCCAAGGAGATGCTTAAAGCCAGAGTAAAATTAATGATGTTACACAGAATTTCAGTAGGGATTACTTCCAGTGGAACAGCATGCTTGTAGTTCCCCAGTGCCTTCACAACTTTATGCAAGTTCTTTAGCAACACTTAGCAGTGAACATAGAACAGCACCTCTTAAAGGACTGTTTAAAGCTAATTAGCAACATTAATTCATGTGGAGGTTCTGAAAATTAACTTTATTATATCTTTCAAAAGACTAAAAGCTAGCTTATTGTGGTTTTACCCAACCCTCAGAATATTATTTTCAGTATGGTCCTGAAGAAAAATTTTATGCATTTTTGGTAGCCATAGTGCCTCTAAAAGCTGAGAAACTGTATTTAGTTCACTTACATGGTGTAGCATTAGGAAGTGAATATTAAGACTCAAATATTAAATATATTTTTTTAATTGGCTTCTAGAATCATTAGTCTGTCTCCTAGCATCCATCTTAGGTAGCACAACTACAAAATAGCTTTGATTTTCAGTCCTCATGATCCTACACTGCAAGTGTTTCTTTACTGTTTCACCTTTGTCCCCATGGTTGCAACACTACATGCACTACTCCAAGAAGTCTTCCCTTAAAGATTTCATGTCTGGAAGAAAGATTAATCAAAGATAGTCTTTAAATCTAAATATCTTGAGCCCAAACTGAAGCCTGCAAAAAAAGACTAGGGCTCTTTGTGGCAGCATGCCTCAAGCTATCCTGGATTGAGGAGATATTTGCAAGAAGTGATCTGGCAACAGTTCAAAACCCCAGGCAGCTCTACTCAGAGAAAACAGAACAGAATCAAACAAAATATTACAAAATGCCAGTGGTCTAAAAGATGACTATGTTAACGATTATGGGAAGAACCAGCATAAAATGAAGTTGGTTATGCACCATGACAGTGGGATAAATGCTGAGTCAGGTAATGTGAACATTGTCACACATCTGTCAGTCTAAATTTGAGCAATGAGGATTTGAGCCTTTTTACTTGAATTAACTCAAGGTATGTTTGTCTTCCCCAATTGGACCAAAAGGCAAAACCACATAAGAAAGTTAGACATGGAGCAATCACTGCTAGCCTGAAGGTAGTCGCTTCTATTTCAAGGCTTGTGTGCCCAAAAGATTATTTTCTCTCTCACTCCCAAAAATACAGCTGGCTTTAATAAATGATAATGTCACTGTTTCACCTAAACTGGTTTTGTTTTATCCAGTGTTTTGCTTAATGCAAAATTCATAAACAACACTAGGAGCAGAACCAGAATTCTTTTCTGGCAGGTCAAAACCTACATCAATGTGTTAGAGCATACCAGCATGCGCTTGCTTGTTTTTCCTTTCCAGCTTCATCAATTTCACAGTTGCATCTGTATAGGAAAAACTTTTAGTATGTGTAGTTGGATAAGACTCTGGCTTTATGGTAAGAATATTCTCCCAGAGAAGGGGAAAAATGTTTGATTTCTTTCATATTGAGGACATGAAGTGTATTTACCTCCATACGACCATATCAGAACTGAACTTTTAACCCTCTCCTGCATATGTGAATAAAACCTGGTGTTACTTGGGTGTTGCATATCTGAAACTTAATTCTTTAATATGCCGTATCAATGATGTCACCAAGGCATTTTAGGGCAGAGTTTCAACACAGACCTGGGTTTAGGCAGCTTTTGCCCACAGTTCCTTTTTATACTTGAACATTCCCACCAACTATATGAATTCATCGTTCTGGGACCATATGATAACCCAGCCAGGACAACTTTCCTGGATTAAAAACTGTGTGTGTAGCATAGTGTTTGCTTATGTTTTACCTGATTTAATTTTAAGTCAGAGCAAATCACAGTCTTTTCAATCACATATAGAGGAACTGTGGGCATATCACAGATTCAGTAATGGATGGTCAGGGAAGGTAGTGCAGCAAGCACTCCTGTTGAAAAATAATTACACAAACATGCTCACAATCCCACTTTAGATGCCTTCACTATACTTATTTTTTAAAGTGGGGAAAAGCTGTTGTGTATTATCTATATTTAATTTGAAGCTGATATGAGTAACTCAAAATAAAATACAGCTCTTTGCCAAAAGAAAAATACAGTATTCTTTATTAATACATATCTTGATCAGAATCTGAGTTAAATGGACAAATTCACAGTCAACAAGGATGAGTTCCTAAAGGAAATCAATAGTTTTCAATTTGAAAGAGTAAACAAACATGTTCCTGTACTTCTGGGTGTAAATCTGAAGGGACACTATAAATTAATTTACTGTGGAGTTTATTATATTCATGAATTAAATCCATGCATTTCCTTCACTGCCCTAAGTTGTTTGATTCAAGTTCCAAGAGCTACCATGACAGCTTTGCAGCTTAGCATTTTTTTTTGTTTTCTTTTACCCTGTTACTAACTTTAAAGTAAAATTATTTCAACTCTCTTCAGATATTTTTAGCCATAGGAAAAGATATTCTAAGACAATTTACTATTGAGAACATTGATCTTAACTGAGATTTGGATCCACATTTACTTAACCTAAGCACAAGATCAATAGCTTCCTTCTATAAATCCATTCATGTTGCTATGTAGTGTTAGAAACCAATGAAACACTTTCATGGATGCAAAATTTAGAAACTTCGTAAAATACTAGGAGATTAGTGCTTAGTGGCTGCAGAATGGAAGAACCAGTTCAGAACTTAATTTTTGAGTGTAATCAAAACCACTTTTTTTATTTTAGTTTATACCTCCTCTTAAACAGTTTCCTGTGGGTTCCAGTATTGCACACAGAACAATAGTAGCTTACGGCTGTAAGAAGGCATATGTAATAGCACACATACAATTCCTAATAAAGAGATACAAAAAGAAAACTAATCTCTGTAAGTTCATGATACTTTCGAAAAACAGACCATGATTAGATCAGAGAGTTGTTAAATAGTTCTGACAAAAATAAAATTATCCCAATTCTGTTTTGTATTTCATCTCTTTTTACCATGAATAGAAATATTTTCATGTTTTCCTCCTGTACTTTTTTAAGGTTCTCTAGTCCCCCTAGCTTGGAATGCGCTTAGAAGTAAAAATGAAGCTGTAAAGAGGAAAGTTGTCTTCATCTGTGCTCATTTTCACTTCAAAACAATATGTAAAATACTGTTTTCATATTTCAAGGTTCTGAACTTGATGCAATGTGCCATTTATTAATTAAAACAAGGAGAAACCTTTATGGATAAAACTTGCAAAAGCGTTCAGTAAAAATCTGTTCATAAGGTGCTTTTTGAAACCAGGTAACAGTATTTACTTTGTCATTATATATTCATGAAGTAACAGACTTTGTTCTGCCAAACTAATTTCTTCAATCAGATAAGAGCAATTCACAAGAAAGGCATATTATATGTAGCTTAACATCTGCTGCTCCATGTATATTATTCCTTAGAGACTTTCCAGTGATATGCAGGAATGCAATTTTACTTTGTGAAAGATACCAAACTGTTTTGTTAACCACGAAATAAAGTGAGGATTATATAGTTTCCTTTTGCATTTTCTGACTGCATGAAAAAGATATTTATTACAGCAAAGGCATGTTATGTGCATCTGCTCTTGATTTATAGTATATCTCTCACAAACACACAGGTGAATAGGCATTCAAATAAGGATCTATTTTTATGGGGGCTTCAGATCTTAGATAATTTTTAAAAGTACCTCTGGTTGCTAAGATTTACATTTCTTATAAAGTAATGCCTTCAAAATGATATAGTCACAACACTTCTATGAAAAAAAAACTACAATAAAGTCTAACCTTTCCATACAAATGGAAAACCATACAAGTAAAGTATACATGGAGAGGAATGTGACTTCACATGATAAATAGAAGGACTTAGAATAACTACAGTTCTTTTAATATTTATACGCAAAACTTTATATATGAAAGTTCCCTAGTAATAAAACAATCTAAAATGCATCACTGCATTCTTTTCTACATGTATGTCTCAAGGGAAAAAAATTTGATTTACATTGTACTCATGGATTTTCTCTAAAAGGTCTCAGATTTTTTTATCATCTTTCCTAAATTGTAAACCTGAACTCAACATAGATTCCCACATTCACCTCAGTTAAAAGGGTAAACCATCCTTTTGATAATTCCTTTTTGTTCATTGAAAGACTACATGAACTCCTAGAAAACAGTACTACAGAGAAAGCTTTCCTTTGAAGCTACACTGCAATTATCAAGCCATGATGTCTTTCCTTCCAATATTTCTCCGGATGGGAGTAAGATTGCAATCAGTCCCACCTCTTGATGTATATGTACTTTTCAGTTTGCTTGTATTGAATAACATTGTTTTGTCCAGTTAATGAAATGATTCTCTGCTTTCACAGCATTATTTTTCAGTCTATTTTTATATCATTGATAAATACTATTAACTGTCAGGGTTTTGCTTCTTTTTGTTTTCAGAATCTTCTAAACAGCACAGAAGGTGGAAAGAAAAAAAATCTCAGCAAGGCTTTATGAGTAACATGAGGTAAGTGTTCTTCATTCTGAGTCCTCTTTGAGAATAAACCTTAATCTATTCAAGTTTGTTTACCATGGATCCTTCCAGTTAGTCAAAGCACTGTATAACAACTAAAAAGAGCCCACATATATACAAGACTACTACAGATTTGGCCAATCAAGGCACTGATTTTTTTTCAAGGCACTATTAAACTAACATGCTTTATTAAATTTCTTTATTTTTTCTGTACTTACCACTGAAAAAGATTATTTCTAATTTAATGTTTTTAACTATTTCATGATTGCTACTTAAATGAATTTGATTTACTTTTAGTGATAAATGTCTCAGCTTTCAACCAAATCTCAAATAAAGGGCAAAAATATATTAACAGAAAATTACACAAATACTATAAACAATGTACAGTTTCAAATGAAGTAGGCTGCAAATGTTACAAATACGTTTACACCCTTATCATTGAAACACTAGTTTAAGAAGAGGGAAAGCAAATAGATCAGACACACTGAGTTTTTGAAACCTGGCCACCAGAAGTTAGTGGTCGTTAGCCACTGTCAAATATCAAAACACTCAGTCTTTGTAGGTGCCAGATAGTCTCAACCACTTTTAGTTCATAAAAACTGCAGAAGTCTGACACTTTGAATATTTGTTCCACAGCTGTATAACTAGTTTATTTAGAAATCTTGTTTTGCTAAAAGTGAAACAGAGAACACAGTTCTGCCTACAGTGCTAAAACAAAGCCTACAAGACTGACCAAGATCATCATCATAAGAGATAAAAATAGAAGTAAATATTGAAGAACTTAATACTGCTTCTTATGTATTTTTCCCTTTTCAAAATCATTGTATCATAGAATCATAGATAAGTTAGGGCTGGAAAGGACCTTAAGATCAACCAGTTCCAAACCCCTGACATGAGCAGGGACACTTCACACTAAACAGTGTCACCCAAGGCTCTGTCCAACCTGGCTTTGGCCTTGGCCTTTTGCCCAACCTTCCAACTTTGGGTAGACTCCATCTCCAAAGAATTAATGATAGAATCATAGAATCATAAATAGTTAGGGTTGGAAAGGACCTTAAGATCATCTAGTTCCAATCCCCTCCCATTAAACCATGACACCCAAGTCTATGTCCAACCTGGCCTTGAACATTGCCAGAGATGGAGCATTCACAACTTCCCTGAGCAACCCATTCCAGTGCCTCACCACCCTTAAAGGATTTCTTCCTCATATCCAATCTAAACATCCCCTGTTTAAGTTTGAACTTGTTACCCCTTGTCCTCTCACTACAGTCCCTCATGAAGAGTCTCTTCCCAGCATCCCTATAGGCCCCTTTCAGATACTGGAAGGCTGCTAGGAGATCTCCACGCAGCCTTCTCTTCTCCAGGCTGAACAGCCCCAACTCTCTCTTCCTACCTTCATAGGGGAGGTGCTCCAGTCCCCTGATCATCCTCGTGGCCCTCTGGACATTTCAAAAAAAGTAGTTCTCTTCACGTTATGCTTCTGTTTGTGTCGCCTCAACTTTTTTTTTTGGCTTGTGGGGAAAACCAGTCTTTGTAGAAAAAAACAAACAAAAAAAAAAAAACAAAAAAAAAACCTGCTATAAATAACTTTGTATTAATTTTTTTTTTCAGAAAAAAACATAGTGTATAATAAACTTTACTCTGTAAAAAAATCTTTGAGCTACCAAATTATTTCCAGCACAAACATACATATTTGTTATTACTTTTAACTTTTTTTATTTAAAAGGTTCATAAACTAATGTTGATTCAGAACTTATGCCCATAGATAAGAAAATTGATATGTTAGACTGAGAAATTATTTTATTATCAACAGACCCTTGGCATCAGCTTCTTATGGAACTGCCTGTGCCACATAAAGACTGTTGAAGCAGACCAGACAACAGATATTTTCTGCAGGTTTCATATTCTAAGTGCCTATCTTTCCCCCTTTTTTCTCATGCTGAAGCAGTTTAGATTCATGACATTTCATGTTAAAAACAAAACCAAACACCTAAGGGCTTGTTATTTTCAGCTTTATAACCTTTCCTTGAAGCCGCTGAGACAGCATGTTCCAGAGACCCTCTAGCAGTATTTTCCCTTGTTCTCCTGCAGTTGTGATTGTGCTGTCATTTCTTAGGGACTAGTAAATGCAAACAATCAGTAGTACTGCTTTGGTGGGTTCTCATAGGAGGTTACTGTCAGTGGCAGGAGAATTTACGCATCATCCCTGCCTCTCTTTAACTGTTGCTTTGTAATTTTTAATTTATAATAGAGAAAACCAAAGATGCAGCATGACTAAATAACAGTTACATAAATACCTGACAAATATTATTCAAACATTTATGTACAGAGATGCTTAACAACCAACATGTAAGATTTGCCCTATTTGCATACTCCAGTTGGTTGAACTGGAGAGACCTCCATCACTGTTCTTTCCAGAAGTTCACAAGGCAGTTTTCCCTTTCTTTCTTTTCTTTTTCTTTCTCCTCATATTTTTTTCCCCAAAGGAACATGCGCTGTTGAAGCCTATATATGCTGCAATCTAGAGACCCCAACAATATATTTTGTGCACTGGAACTTGCTTCAACATCCTTGAAACTCTAGCATTCAGAAACTCCTTCATAAGCAATTGCTTATGTGTAGAGGTGATGTCAGCAAGCACTATTAATCTTCTTGACACCAAGCTGGGACACTGAAATAACCTCTCTTTAAGAAGCAGTCATATTTATTAAGTATCCTCACCACAACACAAAGGAAGAGGCCAAGCTAAGAGACATGACTTCATATCCACAAGCAAAAAAAAAAAAAAAAAACCAGAAGTTCGTGGGGTTTTAAATATGTTCAAAAAGGTTCTAAACATACTCAATATGTTGTCACATATTCAAAAATATGCAACAAATATGGAGTTAGTAGTTCTAAATCTGATGAGATCTTTGTCCATTGAGTAGACATAATGTACTGTTGCATAATGTGGTAACGAGTTTGAAAATTCTTTAAGCTGCACAACTGCTTCTAACTTCAAAAGAACATAATAATGAAGGGAAAGGATAGAAATGTAAATTCAGAATATTAATTCAGAAACCCAGAAGGAGCAGAGACAAATTCAGACATTGCGTGTGAACAAATAGGTAAAAAAGTAGAGGATATTCAACTATAAAGATCAGAAAAGATAAAAAGCCATTGATACTATCACAAACTTACTTTATACAGATTCTAAGTCTGCATTTCTTTAGGAAATAGAGTCAGGGAGAAAAGTAAATATTTCCTTAAAGAAGAAAGAGGAGGAAGTGCTGTCCCTCATAGAGATAGGATGTGTTATGAAAACTTTTGGTAGGTGAAAAGGGGAAGGAATTGGCACTTTCAAAGACAGATGAAAGACATAACTAGCTAAATCTTGTACAACACAGAAGTTTAAATTTTTCTTTAGTAACATTTTTTTTTTTTATTAATTTGTAATCAAGATCTTAACCTTAATTTTTCCTTACATTAAACTGTTTCAGTTTTAGGCTTGCCCAGTAATTTCTCAGTCAGTCAGGCATAAGTGATCTTCAGTGAAAGAAATTACTCAATTTAAATTAGTTGAATAAAGAGAGATAATGGCACATGCAAAACTCAAGAGAAATATAAGTACCCTAGAGGTTGGCAAATATTAAATACTCATTTATGGAAAGTCCAGAAAAGTCAACAAAATTTTTTTCACCAATACTGAAGTAGAAGTATAAGAGACTTGAGCCTTTGCTTTTTCCTCTTACAAAAAATGAAATGAGAAAAAGGTTTCTAGGGAACAGGTAGAGACCATCTGCAACAGCCTGATGTCAAACTGTGAACTAATTGAATGGTAAGAAATTTGAATTTTTTGGCTTAGACGTCTGTGGTATTTCATGTTTCTGACTGTGCCATGTTACTAAGAATACTGAATGACAACGTTCATGAGGGTTATGCAACTACAACTTGTAAGTGCCATTCAAATAAAAATCCAATTCTGTATATAAACTACAGCAGCAGACATATACATATGTAGTATTCACGTAAAACAGAACCTGGTTTAAGAATGGGAAAATTACAGTCTCATTCCAGTGTCTTACTGCTGAAACCAGACATCTCAATATCAATGACCAGCACAGTGTGAAGTGCAAGGCAAGGGATAAGGCATTCTGTTACATGTGGACAGGTAGATAAAAGAGAAAGAATTAACCTGCTGAATAAAGATGTTGCATGCAACTTGGCTTCTGGAAAACAACAGAAAAAGGTTCAGTTTTCTGGAAGCAGTCCAAGGAATGGCCGCTATTTTGTCAGATAATTTTGTCCAGCCGTACTGAACTTCCCTCCATGCAGAACTGAGGGAAGTGGAAGAGCCTTCTACTTGGGGACAGATCTACAAACAGCAAGAGCTCAAATAATACACCAGATCCTTCACAAGTGGTAGCCTCTCCATTTCTAATACAGTTGATAGGACCAGAGCAATTTACATCAATTTCATTTCTGACTCATACCAAATAACTTCCTCAAATTCAGTCAGAAAATGGTAACCTTTTATTGTTAACTGTTTTATCTTTGCTCATGTTGCTTTTCTCAGTTTAAATTTGTATTTCTTTAAGAGCTTTTCATTACTTGTTGCCTAAGAATGAAAAATTGCAAAACTGTAGCCACGTGTTTGTGAATTAAGACATTACAAATTTTTACATCATTGTGAAACTGGACTGCCACATTAGTGGAAGAAAGCCTGACATGTAGTGTCCTACATCCACCTGTTCACATATTCATCGGCAAGAAAATTTTTGAAAACCAGCATTGTGTCTGTAGAGATTAGAATGCTTTCATGACTCTGGCAAAGATCACTGTGGAGAGATAGCTTAGGTATAGCAAGCTGAAGAGAAACTACTGCGATAAAGTATCATAGCTGGAATTAAAGAGAGCCATCACAGGAAAAAGTTCATGTGACTGCTATATGGAACTCTTTAAGGAGACAGAAAAGAACCGAACGAGCACACAGTGCTATCATATCAAGGACTTCATTCCCTAACTACTCAGAAACTTCCCTCCCAAAGAGCTATGTCCTACAGCAAAAGGAATTATTGAAATATCCAGCTGCATTAAAAGGAAGTGATAAAAGGGATAGGGCCATTGTCTGAAACTTCAAATATTTCCACTAAATGAAGTCAAATATGACCTTAGAACCCAAGGTACAAGAAAAGTTGCAAACTATTGCAAGAAAAATTGCAAGAGAAAATTATTAAAATATTTGGCCCTTCCAGCTTAAAGGCAGACAATAATAGGAAAATATAAAATCAGGACAGCATATGTGTGAAGTTATTAAAGAGCCATCATTATAGAAAACAACAATAAGCAAAGCTAAAATTAATTATTCAACCATTGGCATAGTAGATCCTATTATCTGGCGTCTACATGACCCACAGCTTCACTTTGATTAAAGCTACATTTTCACAGAAGACCAGTAGTTATTTATTTTAAAAAAAGGCAAAACCAAACAACCTTCCCTCCACATCACCACTTTTACTCATTTCACAAAGAAATCTCAGTATAAAAAGAAAAAAAATAAAAAAGCAACTACAAAAAATTATCATCATCCTTATTACTGGAAAGTAAATAATTCTTATTTTAAATAAATACAAATAAAAACCTCACATAAATTGTTTAAGGTTTAGAGGAGAAAGATAAACTTGAACAATCTCATCTTTAAAACATTTTGATTTGGGCTGGTTAGAAAATAAACACCAGTATATAAAAGAAATGTGAAATTTTGCGATTTCAATTTTTAGGTTTGTGCTTCCAATTTTCCACTCACTGCATTAGAAAAATGATATTGAACTGCCAGTACTGGTTACCCATGTCCTGAAAATGGACCATAAGAAGCCTGAATAAAATCATACTTCATACTTCTCCTTCAGTTGAACCTTGAAGTTTTTCCTCATTCCTCTGAATCCTTTTGTTAATATCTTGTAAGCCTATAAAACACCTACTGGACAAAATTGACCTCAGGGTCTTTCCCTGAGGAAGCAGTAAACTTGCTCCTTCCCCATTCTTTATGACTCAGATGGCATTTCAGCAGAACATTTCTCCCTCCATTTTGTCTTTTACGCCAAATAGCAAGACCCTGAATGTGCCCTCCCCAGTCTTAGATATTTGGCTGCACAAATTCAGGCCAACATCCCAACCTGGTCTTGGCCCATCCCCAGAGAAATCTCAGATCTTATCACCATGGACTTGTCAAGTAATCTGAGGTCTCAGTTAACCCTTGTGGCTGTGCCCAGGCATTTCCTGTTTCTTCTCTCTCAGGGGCTGTAGGATGGGATCTGGTTGATGAGGTCATGGCTATCTGACACTTCAGTTGCTTTACTGAAATCTATTTCATTCTTCAGCTGTGATTATTCTGAAAGTGTTCCTGAAATCTCACTTCTTAAGCACCTTTTTTTCCCCTTAACTGAGGTAAAAAATGCCTTCCATTGAGTTCTATGGATGCTAAATCTAACTATACATTTGCATGGTTATATTATTCCATTTATTCTTTTTTAAGAAAAAAATATTTTTGTGCTAATAATGATTAATGCATTTAACAAGAAGCTCGCATAAAAGAATAGTATTTGGGAATCCAGACTTAATTTTAGACATCCAGTGCTTGTCCACCTGAACTATTAGTGCATGATGAATTGCCTGCTGGAGATGCTCACTTCTTTTCCTTGACAACATGAAATCAGCATGACAATCTTAGACACAAATCTTGAGCAAGATAAATCTTATTTTTCTTTTCCTCCTCAATGCACCCAGCATAATTCTTTAAAAAAAAAAAAAAAACACAACAAAAAAACCATAAAATACTTGCTTTTAAAAAAAAAAATCAAAGTAATTTGTTTCACCTGTCATTGAAAACTACCAAGTATGTTTTTCCCTGAACTAAGGACCTGCTAGCTACAGCTTAAAAGGTCAGAAAACACTGAGATACCCCTTTATGGACTTAGGACCTCCTTATATAAACTGCCAGAAGTAAGGAGGTGTGCAACTAAATTAATGTCCAATGTAGCAGACATGCTCACAACACACGATATAAGATTTAAGACAAATACTGCTGCTGTATCCTGTCTATCCATCAGCTGAAGTACAAGTATACATAATTTGTTATCCTTTGGATGGTTGCAAATATTCTAAGTGGAATGCTACATATGAGGAAGCATAACAACAGTCTTCAGGGAGAGCCATAAAACTTTCACAAAAGTTAACAGTGATGTTCAGGAATGAGGCCAGATGTCCTGGGTTCAGCAGTAGCAGTCATTTTTCTCCTTCTTGGTAGCTGGTGCAGTGCTGCGTTTTTTATTTTGGGCCTGGGAACAGAGCTGATAACACCTGTGTTTTCAATTACTACTTGGTAATGGTTTGGTCTGACCAAGGACTTTCTGAGTCTTATGCTCAGCCAGGGAGGAGGGGAGGCTGGGGACAAGAAGAGACAGGACACCTGACCCAAACTGACCAAAGAGGTATTCCATACCACAGCATGTCATGCTCAGCATGTAAAAACGGTGAGCAGAGCCTCAGAAGCGTGGGGGTGCAGTGCATGGTCGGGCTTGGTATCTGGTGGTGTGTGATTGTATTCTTTTCCTTGGATTTCTCTTGGCATTATCATTATTGGTGGTAGCAGCAGTGATTTGTGTTATACCTTAATTACTAAACTGTTCTTATCTCAAACTATGGGAGTTGCATTCTTTCGATCCTCCTTCCAATCTCTCTGGGAGCAGGGGGAAGAAAGAGGGAGAAGCGAGTGAGCAAAATTGCGTGGCTCACAGGCTTAAACCACAACGCCAGTACACATAAATCATGATTTTGGACATAATTCGAAATCCTCCAGCAGGTAAATCATCATCATATGCTGTTACAGAGTGGAGTTTTCTTACTTTTTTTTATTTTTTCTTATTTTTTCAGGAGAACACAGAAGTGGAAAAGATACAAACATTCTTCTAGATATGATCAAAATGTTTTGTATGAGTTCCTTGTTATTAGTTAATTGCTTGTTTAAGGGAATATAGATAAGGTACAAAAATAAATAATGAGTTGAAATACTGAAAAAAAAAAAAAAAAAAGTGATGCAGCATTACCACAACAGCAACTCGAATCCTTCCTATATATCAGACCTAGGATCATCATCTTTGCCTTAACAATATCCAGAAACTAATTTCTGAATATCAGCTGATTTTAGTGAATACTATAAAGTAGCAATTTAATTAAATCAGATTTTTACAAGAATACTTTTTCAATATATATAAAAAGCTTATTATCAAAAGCTGTTTATTCCCAGGATAAGTACAATAATTTTGCCTTTTTTTTAACCAAAAGGTTTTAATTTTTATTATTTTTATTTCTCCCCTGATTGCTTTTTATTTTTTTTTCAATTGGTTAGGGTTTTTTCTGTTTCAGAAATAACTCTCATTATAATTTTCTATAAGCCTTTAAAAGAAAAAATGTTGGAAAATACACATTAATTTTTCAAATGGCTGTTCTATGATACAAATCTCTTTAACTGTATACTACTGTAAACTCCATAGACTTACTCATCATTACATGCAGCAAGTGCCATGAGGACCTCAATCTGTTTATGAATCCATCTGGCGACCAGAACACTGAGGCAAGCAAGACAAAAACGATAAGCAAATATCTCTCCAAAATTACTTCCTTTCTTCCCTCTCCTACAATCATCTTTTTTTTAAATTCTTCCTAGAAAGATGATTAACCTGTCTCCATACATGTACTGTAGACAATAGTCATTTCATTTTCACATCTTCAAGTCTAATCAGCTTCTGATTATTATAATCCCCTGATATTTTCTGTGCAATAGATAAAATATTCTAAAAATGAAAACTTAAAACCATTTTGCTATGCAATTACAACTGATGTACAACTGAAGACAAATGATAAGAAAAAGAGAAACATTATCTCATTCACAACAAGATGGCTCCTAGGGAATATTAGTGATTTAAGAAGAAAGAAAAGAATGCTCTTGAATTCTTACCAACTGAGCACAATTATGTATTCCATTTACTCAGTATGATTTCTTTCATCTCAAAGACTGCATACAATTGACAATACAGGATTCTTCTGTAGACTAGCACCAGAAAGCACAGCTAAAGTAGAGCATCTCAACAACGCCCATACTGCCAATCCCAGTATAAAAAGAAAAAAATTATTAAAGCAACTACAAAAAATTTATCATCATCCTTATTACTGGGAAAGTAAATAATTCTTACTTTAAATAAATACAAATAAAAATCTCATATAAATTGTTTAAGGCTTAGAGGAAAAAGATAAACTTGAACAATCCCATCTTTAAAACATTTTTATTTTGGCTGGTTAGAAAATAAACACCAGTATATAAAAGAAATGTGAAATTTTGCAATTTCAATTTCTAGGTTTGTACTTGACCAGTAGGTCATGGCTCAACTGGCTTTGGGAAATTGAGCCAAAATGCTTTTCTCCATTTGGCTGACAATAAAATTGATTTTTTTTAGGAAGAAATACCATACCTTTTAGAAATAAGAACACAATAGAGTTAGTCTCTATAAACCAGGGATTATGAACTGACTTATTGTAGGCTACTGACTGTGCACACTACCTGGGAAATAGAAAGCCATATCTAACCCCTTCATTGAAATGGCTAAGCTTTAATGCAGTTTTCATACAGTATAAAACCAAATTCTAAATTTCTGGGTTTCACTTTTCTTTTTCTTAGTTTCCTAATTTCTGCTCAGGAAGAGAATATAGTGGAATGTGTCCTTTGAAATGTGAGAGAAGGTCAGAAAACTAACTATCTCTTTGCCTTAATTCCACGTGTTTAACTAGAAGCCCTGTACTCAGCTGAGGCTGCTGAAAGTAGTCTGTTACTATGCTGACCCATAAGTAGTTGGCAGCAGCATACAATGCAGAAAATTAGCAGCAATTCATTTTTGTATGAGTTGGAAGAATGTTGCAAGCATGTGGTCCTACAAAATAATAAGGCCCCCACATTACTCCTACATTAGACGTTTCAGAGAAAAACTGAGACCCTGAGATTTAGTATTTAAAAATCTTGCTGAAGTTAAGAGAGGGGTCTACTTGCTGTATGGTGTATATAAACTGAACATAGTGGAACATTTTTGAGAAAGCAACAATACATTAAAGACTGCACTAAAATCTTAAAGAGGAAGAGACAATTATACTTCTTATTAAGTCTGCAATAAGAGAGTTACTAATATCAACAAAAATAAAATATGTTTAAAAAAATCTTTTCTCACAAAGGAGAACAAGTAGAAATGAAGATATGTGCATATAACAATTTAATAAGCATTTTTTTTTCTTCTTTTGAATCATTTAGATCTGGACTAATAATAATTATATTGTTAAGACTTCAATTATACCAACAATAATTAATTGGGTTTACACATCTACATATACAGGATTTTATACATATTCTTTGGTTTACATGTTTATCTAGATATTTCTATCTATTCATAATCTATCCATATGTTATTCTTTCCTTTTGTCCATAAACGAGATTTTGACTGTAAAAAATAAACAAGTTCATTTGCAATTAGATGTTGCTGAAGTATAATTAAAAATGTGTGCCAGCTGGAGACATAAGTTGCTTTGATTTTTAATAGTGCCTAGTAACAAAGAACTTTCTTATTGGCTCTAGCTTTGTAATCTGTGTAGTCCACACTGAGTTTACAGCCAAGTAACTATTCTGAGGCTATTAGGAATATTTTTAATTATTTCTCTTGCTGTAACACTGAAGAGTTGTAAGTGTAAGGATGGATTTAGGACCTGTTGAATATATATGATGTAAATATATATCAAAATCGTTCTTTCCCAAAATAATTTACAAAACACATTAGGAGGTGGATACAGGGATTCAGGCAGTCAAGAGAGTACCCAATTAACAATGGCAATGCTGGTCAGTAAGATGGGATGCCTAAGGGAATATGTAAATGATACATTAGGAAAGTGATATTCCATGTAATATTCTGGATAACTTCATTAAGGACAGAGTTTTTTTCAGGGTTAAGGAAAGTGTTTTACAATTCCAAATCTAAAATATTTGACAGCCTGAATGCTTCTCTGTGTAAGGATACATGCCAAAATTATGCCTTTGTGAGGTTTCAGAAAAGGAGAGGCAATATTCACACAAAATTTCTTCTAAGTTGAAGATGATGCCTTGGTTATTGACTGGAGTATTAGATAGATTGCTGCTTTTGTCCTCTCTGACCAAGAAAAAAGATAGGAGGATCAGCTCCAGGATGGAGGGAATAAATTATCTCTAAACATATTCGGCTTTGGTTACATGGCAGTAGTGAACTGAATATTTGCATTGTAGTTTTTCTCTTGACTGTTCGTAATGCAGGGGGACTCCCTTTAGAGTGCTGAAATCTGTACTGTTGTAGCAGAAAGAGGGTGAGACAATTTGACTATTAGATTTTACATGTATCTGATTTTTTTTTTTGTACAATATGTTACCAAGTTTATGTTGTGTTTACAATGCTCAAGAAGCATCAGATACTGTTTTCAATTAAATAACAAAACAGTAAATGATTTCACCTTTGCTTTGTCTCTTTCATAAATATGAATTTGAATGTGAAGTATTAGCAAATACTATCTCATCCATTTCTACAAATGCAGACTCCAAAGTATACATAAGCACTTTAAACTTTTCCGAACCCATAATCTGATAATTTATAATACGCTAGCTATTATAGATACTTTATTCTAAAGTGAACGGAAGAAAATGACAGAGTAGATCCTTCTTGTTTCATATATCTCTAAATTTGAAGGTAAAAGACTGAGTCAGGATTCAGACTATGCTATATTTATATTAAATATATCAAGAAATGAGTCTATTTCTCCAGAAAAACATTACTTACAACAACACAGATTATTGATGGTATAATGATGATATATCTCATCTATTCACTCTGAAATCTAACACTTGAATAAAAACAGTCAAAGTTTAAGCTTTCTATTTTATATCAAGATCTGTTCTAGATACCTTAAGAAGTCACTTCTTTCCTTTAAAGATGCTAATAAACAAGATCTCTCAGGGCAGTTACACAATATCACATGTATGTAACTTTAAACAAGCTGGAGCAAATTTTGAAGAGGAAACTTTTACAGGAAGTGGACTTACACTGCAGAATTAATTTCTGCAAAAACTTTAGGTGAGGGTGAACACTGTCCCATTGGAAATACAGCACTTGTGTATTTGATATCATTTTTCCAACTTCTGTTCTAAAAGAATTGCCTAAAACTCAGTAATTGATCCATTCATGCATGCAAAATCCCAAGTCCTATAAAACTGCTACTTTTAAAAGGCTAGAAAAGAAGAACAAAAAATAGGAAAAGACAGAAGTACACTTCTGACTATTCATAGGGTGCACCAGCAGATGCACATATTAAACAGACAAAATTATTGCTAGGAAAGATTGCCAGCTTGCCCTTCACAAGATTATTTTTCCCTAATATAGTTGTACTTAGCATCAGAAAGTAATGAAGAATACAGCTTTATTTATTTTAAAATCTGAGCTTTATCTTTTGTTTTTTTTTGTTTTCCTTGGCTAAGATTATCTAGAAAGACATTTATTCTAGCTACTTAAAATCAATGTCACCAAAACTTGCTATCAACTTTTCACATGGTCCTTTACACTGGAAAATAAACTCAGTGAATGGTAAAAATGCAGCATTTCTTTTATTCAAGCTTTGAAGTGGATCAACAAATATTCACATAATCTACATCACAACTATTTTCAAACAGTGACAGATGAGGGAAAACAGCAAACAGAACATGAAGGCCAAGAGAGTTAAAGGAACCAAAACTTAGACTACAAAGAGAATGAGGAAAGTCCAGAGTAAGTCAGTACCACAGGTAAAATTTCTTTAGTTGCTTTATTATTCTAAAAGTACATTCAAGTCTTCCAGAAAGGAGATTAAAAAAAAAAAATGGGAATTTTCCTTTCCATAGATAAGGATTAAACATGAAAAGTAGAATTAGAGATGGAAAGCAGAAAATAAGAAAGAAAGCAGAGATTTCAGAGCTTCTGAGAGTTAATAGCAGAGCAGATAGACAAGCAAATTGGTGGATAAAACAAGAGATAAATAAAATAAATAAATAAAACACTGCTGAGAAAAAAAATGATAAAAAAGGCAGCAGTCTGCCTGCAGTTACATTGTGAATGAATGCAATTTTTTAGTGAAATAATTAGTTACAATTACATCATTACCTTACATTAGTTACATGACAGTTCTTAAAGTAAAAGACATTGATCATGCTCACAAGAACTTCAAGAACCTGTGAAAGGTGCAGTAATACTCCACAGACAGCTGTTCACTGCAAGTGAACAATTTCTTTAATCCCAGGACAGTCTGGCAGATCTATGTCTACTGAGACTCAACTGTTAACCAATAAAAACTAGTTACATTTCACCTTGAAACCTTTACCTGTGAAGCAAGCAGGGATAAGAAATCTTAGGGGTATTATTGAATTTTATATCATTAAGTTTTTTTTTTTTTAAAAAAAAAAAATCCAAATCAAAAAACCTAGGAAGAAACCTAAACCATTGAAAACAAGGACGCTTCTGAAGCTTTGACATCAAACCCAAGTGGTATGGTAGTATCAAGATTCAACATACTGATCTGGTCTTGAACACCATTAAAAGGTCTCTTATTGCACCAAGTGGGCAAGTCAAGAGAAAATGAGTAGAGAACATTGACAACAAATGACTTGAAAAGAAGGTGGGTTTGGTTTTCCTTTTTTTTTTTTTTTTTATTTCCCTTCAGAATTCATCACTTTTCAATGTAACTCAGATAAGCACTACCAGCTGGAAGATAACTATATTCAGCTGTATCTAATTATTCAAAACCCCTTAATAAGAAGGGAAGCTACTGCTGTTATAGGTACACAAATGTATTGGGCTGAAAAGAGCATAAGGTTATTTTAAAGCTATGTAGATGTCAAGCAACTTTTGTTATTTATTGTTGCCATGCTCTCTCCTTCTGAGTGTGCTGTTAAAACCATGCTATGTTCGATATTTCCACAAGAAAAAATAATAATAAAAAACTCATATGGTTTTCTCCTTATAGGCTCAGATTTAGCTATGATTTATCTCAGTAGCTCTTGAGCTTTCCTCCTGCCCATCTGCTGTAATCAGGGTCTCTACTCAGACAGAGGGGCAGGGCTGTTGCTTTGCTGTTTACAGGTAAAACCAGTGGTGAAGGTCAGCACATATTGCAGATATACACAACTGCATATGCATGCAGGACACTGGCACAGGCTGTCACAAAGACTGGGCAGTACACTGCCTTTAACAGCACCTACATAAAGGGCTCACACAAACATAGGCAGCCAAGACCCTCCTCCCATCTGACAGCCAGCCGTGGTAATCCATCAAGCTCATTAGGACTCTCCAGCACTGGAGTAGTTGATGCACCTCTGTCCACCATGGGAGTTTTTTGAGACCAAACAGCATAAAGCTCTGTGCAACCCAGCCTGACCTCATAGCTGAGATTTAAGTAGGAAGCTGGACCAGGGGATTCCTTTCAGTCCCTCTCAACTTGAATTGCTCCATAATTCTAAGATTATGCAGATATTTCCTGTCCAAAACAAGCACCTAGTCGGGAGACTTTAATGACAAGAGCAGACATCACCCAAAGATTAAGGAGTATTCTGAATTCATTCAGTTATCCATGCTGGAAAAACAAGTATATACAAAATTTTCTGGAGAAAAAAAAATTTAAGAAGGATGTTTAAATCTGAGCTACGGGATGTCTACCCATTATTCTAAAAAGGTGTCAAAAATACATCTGTAGTAGGAGATCATGACTGGAGTGGCTCATCATGTCAGTCTATACATGACTAGAATAGGTATTATCTAGATGCAGAACACAAAGACAACTAGAAACCCAAACATAACTCAAACCACAGAAAATCTGCATGCCCTCTAATAGTTGCTCCTTTAAAGTCACTAGATGTCTGCCTGGATGTTTGCAGAGAATGTCAGTTTCCAAAGTCCTCCTGTGAAAGATAATTTTCATAAATGGAGAAAGCAACTAAACAAACACATCACAACAACCCACAGATCTTTGCTAGTCTGCTAGGTGAGGAAAATGTTTATTGATCCTAGATCTGAGGATCTAGGGAATTTAGAGTTAATCCTTTATATAATGCACAGTTTCACACGACTTTTAAATAGTCACATGCCACTGTTTTCAGTGACTTTTCTCAATTGCAATGTGAAAGATTTGCTATATCATATTTTGAAGCCTTCCTGACATCAGATGTGCAGTATGTACTGTGCTGCTTCATCTTGTATCACATTAGTGTTCCTATGTCCTACAATGCCAAGCAGTAGAAGGCTGTATTCTTGGAATAATTTTATATAAAAGACCATAGCTCTCCAAAAATCAAGTTTCAGGACAGGGCTATGTTCAAAGTAATACAGGGGGATCGAAGTAAGGTGATCTGATGCCTGATCTTATCTAGGCTTCATAATTATTTTTCATGTCTGGAAATTGTAGCTTACTTGAAATTGTAACCCTGAGTTCACAGTTCAGTAAAAAAGCATATGCAAATTCTGGTAATAAAAGTTGCAGTGGAAAATTGCCACATTGTCCTTGCCTGTTAAAAACTTCTGGAATAAAATGAGAGGCATAAGTCAAAGCAAGTTGCACAAAGAACAGAAGGTTTATCTTAAATTGGTTGGAAAAAGTAATGATTCACAGCAATAGTCATCTATGAGTAATTTATTATCAGAAATTCATAAAAGAAGAAAAGGCAATTGTATTATTAATTCAGTTATATGTTTTTACACATTTAAATTAATTTTAGGAAGGCTGTTACTTAAAACTAAAGTTAAGCCTGCATTGAGACTTCTTTGAATTGCTAAGAGTGCAAGGAGTTGACTTCATCAGCAGTCAGTCATGTCTGGACCACAAAGTTTTTTACAGAGCTAAGGCAACTTGAGGAATCTGAGCCAGGCCTAGGAAAAGCAATCTTAATATCAGTTAAATTTTCACTTTGTTACTCATTACCATAAATTCTGAATATATTCAGTAACACTAACAACATCCAGAGACTGCTTAGTTGTGGGAAGACAGTGAAACTGCTTTAAGCATTATGTTAAAGATCTCTCATCACCCCTGCAGTCAAGAGCAATATGTGGCCCATCACATTTTTTCCTTGGATAGATTCTGAATGACCATGCTACTTTCTTTCTCTGAAAAATTAAAAAATGAGGGAGATTAAACATATCCAACTTGCTTAATGTATGGAATATTACAGTCAGATATGTTCAGGAGTATGTAAGCAGAAATTATCGTTACAGTAAGAAAAGAATGGAGAGTACAATAAATATAGTATGTGCTGCAAGAATTTTTACATTGATAATATTGTGGCCTTATAAAATAACATAGAGCTTCCTTGCCCTCCTACCATTCCTCATATAAAACCAGTTTTAAGATTCCTTCTTCTCTCATAACTATCCTTGAGAATATATAAAACAGAATGCGCAGTACTTGCTATCAGAGAGTCATTCATGTGTGTTATCAATCAGCTGTTTCAGTGCCTCACAGTGTGGCAGTTAATAACTGTCTGTAAATATAGAGTCAGTAAATATAGGCATGAAATATGAAAATGCTTATAAATATGTAAATTGTCTCAAAAGTTTAAAAGTGTTTGACATCAAGGATTTTTCAGTATAATGATTCTGTTATTGCCTCTGCAGTTTAAAAGAGCTAGTTTTCATCAAAGCTGTCAGTGATATAGTTTAAAATCTTCAAAATAACCACTTGCTGAAGTTAGGCACCTGAAATTTTAAACACAGAAACCAAACAGTAAAATACACAAAACTTTCCAGTCTCCAAAACTAAGAACTTAAAACAAACATTTCTTATTTAAGACGTGAAGAATCGTATTAAAAAGTAAACTACAGAAGATTTTGAAATACTGATAAGTAGTGAGCATTATGCTGATTCTCTGCACACCTCACCATGACATTGTCCTTCAGTCACTGCAAGAAATCCTACTAGCTCTTGTGGTTTTGTACTTTCGTCTGGATCTACTGTGGAGAGATCATCTGCCCAACTGACAACAAAGCTGCAATATTTTCTAATGGTGATATATAATTTCTGAGATGAGAATACTGTTCATGATTATTTCAACATATATCTGTGCTGAAAAGGTTGCTGATTTATACCTTGGGCTTTAGGTAATAAAAGAGAATCTCTCTTACTTCACTGAAGTTTTGTGAATATCCACTGAGCAATTCACACTAGAACTGCACACAATACCCCAAGTGAGGTCTCACGAGAACAGAGTAGAGGAGCAGGATCACCTCTCTGGTCATGCTCTTTTTGACGCAGCCCAGGATACAGTTGGCTTTCTGGGCTGCAAGAGCACTTCCAGCTCATTTTCTCATCAACCAACACCCCAAAGTCCTTCTCCACAGGGCTGCTCTGAATCTCTTCTTTGCCCAACCTGTAGCTGTGCCTGGGATTGCTCCAACCCATAATGGATTATGCAATCTAACTAGTTTTTAGCTATTAGTTTAGGAATAACATCCAACTGCATTTCTTAAAACAATAGAAAAATCTAAAAAAAAAAAATTATCTTGAAAAGCTACTATTCAAAATAAATGTTTTATGTGTCAAACAGCAAAAATATTGAGAAAATAAAAGCTATTTAGGGTATGTGCTACTGGGATCTACACAATACTCAGTGGGGCAACTTTATATAGACCAGTTACCTCATGTGCCTTGCTGAATCAGCTTTTTGGAGCAGACAACATCTACCTTCTAGTTCTTTAACTGTATACTTGAATTTCCCTTAGAAAAGAGCCCTTAAGTTCCCCCAGATCTGATTGCCTTCTTAAAGCCTTCTTCTTCATCATGTCTTTCTTTTCTATGTTGTTGACTTCATGAGTGTGCAGAAGGCAGTCATTGCATACACAGAATAATACTTTTCAGCCAAATATGAACAATACCCTTCATATTCCCTATATATTTATTGTATCTAATTTACTAGTGAATTATAAGTATGTGGAGTGAAACCAGATGTGAATCTAATATTGAACTACTTTGGTAAGAATTTTTTTTCTCAAAAAGTATTTAATTTCTGCAGTCATACTATCATCTCTGGAAAACACTGCATCATTTCAGTAACCTCTAGGCTAAATAAAGTTTACTCAGGGTCATGGCCTTTAATGAGTTCCCTAGATATCCTTCAACACTTCCTGAATATTTTGAAATGTATGGCTCACCTATAAACTTAAATACTTTATTATAAAGAGAAAATCCTCTTCTTAAATAAGTAGAAAAACTAATTAATCTTATTTTTTTTTAATGCAGCACTCAGTTTTTTTAGAGTCTACCTTTTTCCTTATATTAAAGATTAAAAAAAAAAATAATCCATAACCAAAACAAAACCAACAGGAAAGTGTACTTGGGCATAAAGGCTTTTAATGAAGGGGTGATGCCTGAGGTGAAAAGATCAATCTCTATACTAAATAGGAAATTTAACTCGTATTTTCATATATATCTGGCAGAAGGAAACTTTTGATATAATGCAAAATACTATTCAGTGATGTATTTAAATCTCTATTATATATAATGAAATATAGCAGTAGTTCCGCAGCTTATATTTCATAAATATTACCTTGAATTCTTAAAATGTGGGAATATTAATTAAAATGAATGTCTAGAATTAAAGTCTACCTTGACATTTAAGTGCTTTCTGGAAAAGCTGTTTATATTACCAGTTCTCCAGAAGTCCCACGAATACTTGTAGATGTCATTTCTAGTTGTTAGGAATTAAGCAGACAATTACTTTATAATTCTAAGAGATGATTTCCTATCTATTAATGTTTCCTATGTTAACAGTTTTGAATATCATGTGTCAGTACAATGGAGATGATAAAATGGAAACTAGCCTACCGAATATGTAAAAAACTACTTATTTGTAATGTCAAAAATAGTGATCAGAACAGTTACATCTGACCTCTGCAAAAATGATACTGAACCAAAATATGCATGAGTGCTGCAATGCCTATTAGCAATAATTCAGATATACTTTGTTAAATATACACTGTAAAATGTTATACTACGCTTTGCTGTCAAATGCCCCAAACAAAATATTTCAGACCATAAACATATAATGTTGTGAAATACAGTTATTTTCTGCTACCACTATGTGCAATAAAAATTACCATCATCACTCCTTCCTCCAGGGCTGCTGAACCTGTCAAGAAAATGAAACGCTAGAACATTATCATCTTCTCTGAGATATGTTATTAAAATCAACAATGTAAATGTCTCACAGGGGTAAGACTTAACTTTAGTTTAACAAGTTATATATAATATTGGAATGATTTAAAACTCATAAGCATATTCTTAGGTTTTATAAATTACAGAATTAGAAATTCTCACCATCCAGTTACTGATTGTATATTTTTTCAAGGTGGGATTTTACAGTCATTTGGTAGCTGAAGAGGAAATGGCTGTGCTTTTTGTATGATCAATATTGTCATGGGTTCAGCAGTAGCAGTCATTTTTCTCCTTGTTAGTTGGTGCAGTGTTGTTTTTGATTTTGGGCCTGGGAACAGTGCTGATAACACCAGTGTTTTCAATTACAGCTTGGTAATTTTTTTTTCTGGCCAAGGACTTTCTGAGCCTCATGCTCTTCCAGGAAGGAAGGCAAGTCAGGAGGAAGCAGAGACAGAACACCTGACACAAACTGACCAAAGAGGTATTCCAAACCACAGCATGTCATGCCCAGAATGTAAAAACAGAGAGCAGAGACCCAGAAGGGTGTCGGTGCACTGCTTGGTAGGGCTGGGTGGTGAGCTGTTTGTTGTATTCTTTCCTTGTATTTGCCTTTTCATTATTATTTCTGGTGATAACAGCAGTTATTTGTGTTATACCTTAGTTACTAAACCATTCTTATCTCAGCCTGTGGGAGTTGCATTATTTTGGTTCTCCTCCTCATTCCCCCAGGACTGGGGAAGAAAGAGGGGGGAGTGAGTGAGCAAAACTGCGTGAGGGCCTTAAACTACAACAAATATAACTAAAATTGAGAGACAAAATAAATGCCCTTAATAGATCAGGGGAAAAAAAGAACTCTTCTTAAATGTCTACTTCTGCAGGCAGTAGAGGTTGAGAATGTGAGGACTGTAAACCCAGAGGCATTACGCTTTTTTATTTTGTTCTTTTAATTATTGTTCTATCATGTAGGAAGGAACATGGGAAACTTGCAGTGGACAGGGAGGGACAGACGTGGACTTGGAATTGTACCTGCCCACCTGGCTGCTCTTCACCACCCTGGCCATCGCCTCTGTCTTCATGAGTCTGTGGGAAGCAGAGGAGGGACTGTCCCAAAAGCCACCAACTGCCAGAAAGAGTGTGGCCCTGAGAACCAGCAGCCCCTGCAGGTAGGAGGAGGCGCAGGAGCCCACCCCTGTGACGGCTGAGAGCATGTCCCTGCAGCAACCTGCCAAGCCCCGTGAGCCCGAGCACCAGGAAGATTCAGGAGGACACGCAGCACTTCCCAGCAAGGCAAGCCCAACCTGGGAGCTGCTGAGCCATGGTTGGAGGTGGCTACCGAATGGCAGGAGGAGACGGCAGAGAAGATGGGCCCTGTGGCTGAGCCAAGCCCCGTGGAAGAGCCCAACCCTGTGACAGCCAAGAGCATTCCTCAGAAGCCACCCGCGGAGCCCTGCGAGCCCAAACTCCAGGAGGATGCAGGAGGCCATGCAGCACTTTCCAGCAAGGCAGAGGGGGAAGATCTGGACTCAGACAAGGAGCAGCTGGTGGTGAGAGAGCTGGCAAGCGCAGTGTCATGGGTGAGCAGAACTGTTTAAGAGCCCCAAACCACGACACACAGCAGCTACACTAGCCCCAATGACAAGTATAGCAGCCTCATCTGAGAGTTCTGAAGGGTTTCAATGGCCTTTGGATGCCCTTGAGACCTTCCTGCTGCTTGTGATGGGGATCACTATGTTGGCATGCATACAGAGTGTGTTTTACCCACAACCATTTCATCTGGTCCTAAGAGTTAAGCAGAGCGGGGTGTGGGCCTTGACTGTGATTAGACTACGATGCAGCATGGCCAAGAGATTTTCCCCAAGGTGAGATAGTCATGAATGGCAGGGTGTGTGGGGCAGTATGGGCAAGTATCTAGTCCTCAGGGCTTGAGGTGTCGGAGAATAGAAGGCAGTTGTATGGAGTCCCCAGCGACAAGCTGCAGAAATTGCTGGAGGTGAGGATGAATTATTTTGAGCCTGATGGGCCCATGGCACCTCAGGCCATCAGGGCAGAGATGCAACCTACAGATGGACTCATGATCAAGGGGTGGACTTAACAATGCCCAGGTTACTCATGAGTGTGAACACTGCACATAGCCTGTCCTGCTCTGAAAGACTGCTACAAAAGATAGAGCCCGATACCACGGAATGGATGGACGCAGCAGCTTTATAGGGTTTGGTCCATGCACAAAGGGATGATCTCTCTCCCTTTCTGTGTGTGTGTATGTATATATATACATGTGATGGTATATTGAAAATGTGGGATCTGATCATGACGTGAATGGTACAAAATAAGGGGTGGATACTGTCATGGATTCAGCAATAGCAGGCATTTTTCTCCTTTTTAGTAGCTGGTGCAGTGCTGTGAGTTTTTGACTTTCGACCTGGGAAGAGTTCTGATAACACCGATGTTTTCAGTTACTGCTTAGAATGCTTTGGTCTGACCAAGGACTTTCTGAGTCTCATGCTCTGCCAGGGAGGAGGGGAAGTCGGGAGGAAGGAGAAACAGGACACCTGACCTAAACTGACCAAACAGGTATTCCATACCACAGCATGTCATGCCCAGGATGTATAAATGGAGGGCAGAGGCCTGGAAGGGTGTGGGGTTTCGCAGCTGGGTCGCGCTTGGTATCGGGTGGTGAGCAGTTGTATTCTCTTTCCTTGTATTTCCCTTGTTGTTATTATAATTGGTAGTATGTCATGGTTTAAGCCCCTCAAACTCACTCAGTTGCTCTCTCACTCACTCCCCCCTCTTTCTTCCCCAGTCCTGGGGGGATGGGGAGGAGAATCGAAAAAATGCAGCTCCCACAGGTTGAGATAAGAACAGTTTAGTTACAAAGGTGTAATATAAATCACTACTGCTACCACCAGTAATAATAATGACAAAGCAAATACAAGGAAAGAATACAAGAGCTCATCAACTAATTTCCACCCAGCCCTACCAAGCAATGCACCCTCATGACCTGTTACCAACCCTGTCACGCAGTGCACCCCCATCACCTCATACCAAGCTCTGCCATGCAGTGCACACATTCCACACCCCACCCCCCCAGGTCTCTGCTCTTTGTCTCGACCTCATGGGCATGACGTGCTGTGGTATGGAGTACCTCTTTGATCCGTTTGGGTCAGGTGCCCTGTCTCTGCTTCTTCCCGGCTTCCTCCCGGCTTCCCCTCTTCCCTGGCAAAGCAAGAAATACAGAAAGTCCTTGGTAGCCTAAACATTCTAAGCCATAACTATAAACACTGGTGTTATCAGCACTGTTTCCAAGCTGAAAACCAAAAACAGTGCTGCACCAGCTACTACAAAAAAGAAAAAATTACTGCTGCTGCTGAACCCATGACAGTGGTAACAGTAGTGGTTTGTGTTATACCTTAGTTAATGAGCTGTTCTTATTTCAACCTGTGGAAGTTGTATTCTTTCAATTCTCTTCCCCATCCCCCCCAGGAGCTAGGGGGAAGAAAGCGGGGGATTGAGTGAACAACCTGTGTGGCTGACTGGACTTAAACCACAACATTCAGCCATTTGCTTTTAAATTTACCTGCATAATAGTTAACTTGAGTTTGGAGAGAACTCCTATATGGGATCTTCCAAATAATATTCACAGCTGTCGTAGTTTGAGGCCCCTCAAACAGTTCTGTGCACCCCCCCCTCTTTCTTCCCCAGTCCCGGGGAAATGGGAAGGCGAATCCAAAGAATGCAACTCCCACAGGTTGAGATAAGAACAGTTTACTGACTAAGGTATAACATAAATCACCACCAC
>JASSUY010008330.1:9053-21485 GCA_032466535.1 Forpus xanthops | reverse complement strand
AAAATCCAAAACACAGTGCTACACCAGCTACTGCTTAAAGAAAAATGACTGCTGCTGCTGAACCCATGACAACAGCACACTATGAAAGTCTTTGTATAGTCTGATGTATTATTTCTTCATTTGATTAAAAGTCTTCTGAAAACAAAATTAAAATAGAAGGCATGAATAATATATCTAAGTTCTTTCACAATTTTCTATGTGACATAGCTCTCAGAAAGTTTCTTCTTTCTTTGTTTCTAAACCGATGAAGTTCAGAGCTTATCTTTTTTAAAACACTCAGAGGAAAAGCTGATTCCTTAAATAAATGCTTTTCTGTCTCTACTTGAAAAAAATGTTTGGAACTCAATATTTTGTACATTTTTCTTTGTTGTTTTTATTTTAACAGTATCCCTAATGAAATACATTTTTAGAAGTTTCCTAACTTGGTCATGTGTGTGTTATTTTGTTTATTGATAAGAACAATACTTTCTGTAAATGTAAGGTTTTCTTTTCTTCTTTTTTTTTTTTTTTTAATGATATTCTATGTCCAAACCAATACCACATTTTGAAGTTATATATACTTGGATGTGTCTGCTCTACCATTCTATTTTTTGACATTGTCTACAATTCTCTTCACAGCACAGAAAAGCTAATGGAAAGCCAATGCATAAACAGCACGTGATTACTGTGTTCAGTGTGCTAAGGCAGGAGGGAAGCTGCAGTGGCAAGCAATGACTTGCTAGCATGAAATTATGTTCCTGGGTTTGTGCCACCAGCCAGAAGGAATGTAAACTCTGGCACAATGCTTATGATGCAACTAAGATCCTGGAGGAAAATACTAGGTTTCAGTTCCCCTTGCAAGGTGGATATGTCTTTAGCAAAATCTGTGCTTCCCAGCACAGCTCCTGCAAGAATCCTCTATTAGCTGCTTTCATTTTCCTAGTTTCTTGCTTATAGCTAACCTTCATTGATCAGTCTCTTAGTTGTATTATCAGAGTTGGCAGGGCTAATAGATTTTCATTGTTTGGGGTTTTAATGCACTTTATTACCATGTTGAATTAGGGTTAACTTTTAAGCGTGGAAATCTACAGTTTCTAGTAGTTTAAAGACCAAATCACGTGCTTTGACAGAAATCTATGGAAGGAAGAAAGCCATATAAGAGTATGTTCAGAACAGTGAGGGATAATATCTAAGATGAAAATTAAATATATCTTTATCTAAAGGCATGCAACATATTTATTCCTTTGGTACAACATTTAGACACGAACAACTTCGTGACTGTCAAGGAAACTTCAGTGGTTCCTGAAAGGGGAATTTGAGACAATTTATTTGATGCTTCATGAAATTAGGTGGAGATAAGCATTTCAAAATATCTATATTTATTATGTTGGAGTAAAGCATAAATCCTGCATAAGAAGACTTTTCTAGTTGTCGATACCTTGATTGTGCCAACACACACACACAGGCACACTGATTTGGAAAAGTTTAACCAAAATAATTTCAGGCCAAAGTATGATTAATTTATCCATCAGTTTTTATATGATAAACTTTCTGGTACTCATTCAGCTGATAGTTTTAATGCTTTTAATGAATGCAGTGAGAAATTTAGGATTTGGGATAAGCTTTTGTATTATTATCAAGTGTTATCAAAGTCTTTCGGCTAGTTTTTTTTCAAAAGGCTATGTCAGCCTGTTGGTTTATCAGTTGAAGATATTTGAGTCACTGAAGACGAATGTCTTGATGCTTCCAGTCAATTCTTTGTCCAAGAATTTGCTCTTGAATTGAATCACAACTGAAGTGAATCGTCATGGTAAAAATGAAAACAGGCAAATGAAATATATGTTTTTAAAACTTTTTTTCTGATATTTTCCTCTCACTTTTGAGAGCACAGAAACATCAGAATGTTTGTTTTCCTGGAATTTCCTAAAGAATGGCCTAATTAGGAAGATGTTGATAGGAGCTATGTCTCTGATTAATAATAGAATAGGTTTCAGACATAACCTTTCCAAGCTGTAGATGACTGAAATTGTTGGTGAAATGTATTCCTTGTTATTATTAATAAAGTGATATTTAGATCTTCATGAATAGATGAGTGTAAGAGAAAAAAGCCCTAAGGACAGATACAAGGCACATGTAAATTAGTATATTTCCCCTATCCTTAATGAGATTAAGCCAATTTACACCAGTTGAGAATCTGTTCAATGTTACAATAACATTAACTGACAATGCTGCATTTTCAAGTTTAATAATTTTAATACTGCTTCAGAGTTATATTTCCTTCTTGTACACTGGCATGTTTCCTATGTTCTTTAAGAGACAGTAAATTTTATTCTAATTTCCAGACTTGTTAAATCCCAAAGCATTTCTTATTGTGAATGTATGTATTTTTAGTGTGATATTGAAGCTGAGAGGTTTAATTTAATTACATGACCATGTGCTAGGTCATTGTCATTTTCCTGTAGGGTAACGGTATTTTCGTAACTAATTTACAGCAGCAGCTTTGAAGCTGCATACCTTTTAAAGATTGGCTGTTTTTTAAGTGAAATTCTTGGTATCTGAAAGACAAAAAACTGTTAAAGTATAAATCATTGATTTGGTTGGTAAGTTTATGTCTACAGGGGCAAGATAATGTCTTTTTAATTGTTTTACAGACCACCATGGGAGAGCTGCCTACACTTTTGACAGTAGAATTTGCACAAGAGATTTTTGATATTGCTGTGGAAGAAAAGTAGATGGATGTATTTTAAAAATGGCCAGACATAGAATAGATAATACCATTCTGAATATTGATACAGTCTTACATGTACATTTAAAACCAGAAAGAAATGGTAACAATTTTATATAGATTCATGGATTTAGAGTTTCCTGCCACACTTATTTCCTAAGTGTGCCACAGGTTGCAACTTGTTATAGCATGTGACCAGCACTGGGACAGGGGTGAGGGAAGCAATGTGAAATGCTAAACTTATTTTATACTCTGAAGTTGCCAAATAGAGTTCTAATGTTCGCAGCACTTTGTGTAAATTATTTTTTCTTGCCTATGGCTTTCAATCTTTGGAATAGTTTGGAGGACAATTGAAGTATAATCTATTTTTGAAAATGCTTGTAACAGAGTTAATATTCAAGATATATTTTATATTCAACCCACTCTACCAACTGAGAAATGATGGCTTATAAACTTTTTACCACTGTAAATAAAAAAAATGTTTAATCAAAAACAATTGTCATGTTGTGTAGTTAAAAACATCACACAACCTTTCCTCAAGTTGTATTATATAACCATACATAAAACCCATAGAAATTTAAATTTGTGACACACTTTATATTCCTAAGCATACTTTCCTCCAAATCCTTTGTTCAAACTGCGTGCTGTGCAATTTTTCCAATGTTTCTGCACTCTCAGAAGAATGAAAAGGATAAATACACAGATCAAAAAGGGGGCACACTGCTCTCCAGAGAGCAATTAGTGGTTGTTTGCATAGTCTATAAAGTTCAAATGCAAAATAAAAGCCATGAATCCCACTAATGGTTGAATTCTGCTCTATCATTCCCAGAGGAAATGATGGCAAAACACAATTTCCCAGAAGAAGGAAAAGCTTTATTTTGAACAGCTTCACATTTGAGAATATTGATTTTAAAGTTCTATGCATACGTACATTTCAGGTAAATATACAGTTTTCAACACTATTAACGGCAACAGACAAATTTCCACTGTTATATGTTTTTAACCTTTCCATTTCCTTGTTCTTTGTCAGTAACTTATGAATTTGCAGATTTTTGGATGGTATTCTTCAACGTAATGATCACTTTACACGGTTGCTCATCTTCAATCAGCGCTTTAGATGCGGCGGCTCATCTCACTACAGTCAGCCTCATAATGGTTTCTATTGCTTGACACTAGTCTTAATTTATGGGTAAACTTCTATTTCTCCTTTTAGTTTGCTATTTTCCCTCTCGACTTACCTTTCCTTCCTCATCCCCTACCCCGTCCCCTCCTCTTCTAGCTTCACCAGCTCTGCTACATTGATCCTATGGGGTCTGTGGGATGGAACCTTTTAATGAAGGAGCAGCCAGAACTGACTTTACCCATGTTGTCTGGCTCCTGTTGCTGCCTAACAGTAAAATTATTCATGTTTCAATAAAAATATTTTGTACCTTAAGATTCTGATTTAAAAAGCATCAACATTATTTAGAGAGCAGAACATTTTTCAAAGATGTGAAAATGAGTCTTATATTACAGGAAAATTTATAAAATTGTATATTCTGGTATTTGCATATATTTTGTTCAAAGAAAAGACTCAAACTAAGCCATGCTATGTAAGAAATATTTTTTATATATATTCTTGAAACTGAGTTTGCTTGTAAACTCAGCACTAAGATAGTGCCTGTCTCGGGAGGTAGCATAATGAATACATATTTTTCACAAAAAGATTAATTATTTTTCCAATCCCTAGGAAATTTTAAATGACATCTGGTTTGCCATATAGAGCAGGTATTTGAGGTGTCTTTGAAAGGAATCTGCATTTTAAATAGGAAGGTATACTTTCAATAAAATTTACTACCAATTTACTGCAGAATATACTAATCTGTAGTACTGCATGACTTCATTTTTACCAATACAAGATTTTTATGTGTGTAAATTTTGGCTAGCATAGAACTAATTTTCTTTGCAATAGTAAATATGGGGACTATGTTTGGGAACTGTGCTGAAAACAGCGCAATAAGAGAGATGTTTTAGTTACAGTTGAGCATTGCTTACACAGAGCCAAGGCCTTTTCTGCTCCTCACACCACTCCACCAGCAAGCAGTCTGGGGGTGCACAGGTTGTTAGGAGGGAGCAGCTGGGACAGCTGACCCAAAGTAACCCAAGAGATATCCCACACCATATGGTGTCCTGCTTAGCATATAAAGCTGGGAGAGGAAGAAGGATGCAGGGAATATCCAGAGTGATGCTGCTTGTCTTCCCAAGTAACCGTTATGCTTAACACAGCCCTGCAGCCTGGCGATGGCTGAACACCTGCCTTCCAGTGGGAAGGAGTGAATGCATTCTTTATTCTGATTTGCCTGCATGCATAGCTTCTGCTTTACTTTTTGGATTGCCTTTATCTCAACCCATGAGTTTTCTCACTTTTACCCTTCTGTCTCTCTCCCCATCACACTGGGATGGAGTGAGAGAGTGACTGTGTTGTGCTTAGCTGCCAGCTGGAGTTAAACCACTACATATATGTGACATATATGTTATAAAATTCTATATTAAGAACCATTAGTTACTAGCTTAGCTTATTCTGATGCGAGAAAAGTCATTTTCACAACTGAAACTGGCACGGTTTTGAAAAAACTTCAGGTTTTATTTTAGGTGTCCTATTCACTAACAATTACATAACTAGTGACTTGATCACAGATTCCTGGTGTTTGGGTTTCCTGAGAAAGTTCTAGTGAAAAGCTTGCGATATGCCGTAAACCTTTTCCTCCGTATAACCTTCAATGCAAGTGATGTACATCAGCATTCAAGCTTTAGCTTGTCTTTTATTTACTGTTGTCAATCCAGACATTCTTTTACCAGGAATTTTTAAAAACCTTCAAGATTTTTTTTTTGTTATTTTCCTCTGGCTGGTTGTTTTTTTTGTGGAATTTTTTTTTTTGGTCGGTTGCTTTTATTTTGGTATCATTTTTTTTTTTTTTTTGTTATAGTTAGAGGTTCAAAGATTCTTAGAAAAAATTGTTGTGGGATATAACTCAGTTATTATCAAGCAGCACCAATAATCTCACTTTACCTCTGGCAGATGTGGGGGCAATGACAATTTCATAGGAAAACACTAATTGGAGAAGATTTTGGAGAAGTGTCATAAATACAAATTCTGCATGTGGAAACATGGAAACTGTTTTGTAAATAATTTCAATGCACAGTGAATGCTTAGACATGTAAAAAAGTTTGAAATTTATTTACTATAAATAAGTTCTAAAATTTGACACATTCATATTTTTCCTGCAAAATACTTATTTTTTTTTTGTTTAAAATCAAGATATGAACTTGTATTGGTTCTCTGGATCAAGAATGTCATGGTTTAAATCCAGGTGGCAACCAAGTACTACACAGACACTCAGTCACTTCCCTGCCTTGCCTCCCTTCCCAAGGCTGGATGGGGAGGAGAATTGAAAGAATGTAAATCCCATGGGTTGACATAAGAACAATGTAATAACTTAAAAAAAGGTCAATATAATGATAATAGAAATAATACCAATAATAACAATTATGATACTAATAATAGTGAAGAACAAAAAAAAAAAAAGAGTTACAATTCAGAAAACACAAGTAATGCACAATACAATTGTTCACCACTCACTGACCAATACCCAACCCATCCCAAGCAGCTCCAAAGTAGATCTCAAAAGAGAGATGTGACTGCATAGATTTTCTTCCTTATCACCTTGAGAGTGAGACATTGACATGCCCAGAATAATCCTTCACTGGTCATGAATATTGCTCATGGCATTTCAGTTAGCATGACTGTCCTTTAATGTCAGTTCTGCTGGCCTGACCAAAAGCAGTCCCAACTAGACAAAAGCTGTAGTCTTAAGATTATTACCATAGGTAATTCTATTGTAAAGAATCACATCCTGTGGCAGAAATATAAATGGTAGGTGACCCAACAAGCATTTCTTGTCCCTGACTTCTTTACTTCTACAGTACATATAGTGAGAACAAATATGTACGCAGAAATGCATGCAGTGAGCATGAAAATAATTGTTTAGCTCTAATGAATCACTGAGAAGAAAAATGCGAAGGTATACCTCCACAAATTGGTTCTTCTGACATGATGAGAAACCTTCATGTATATGTATGCCCACATAAATACGCTCCTCCTCCCCAACCCTTTGCAGATGATTTCCATAGAAGTGCAATGAGATGGAATTTTCTGAGAGCAATTTGTCGTAGAATCATAGAATAGTTAGGGTTGGAAAGGACCTTAAGATCATCTAGTTCCAAACCCGCTGTCATGGGCAGGGATATCTCACACTAAGACATGTCACTCAAGGCTCTGTCCAACCAGGCCTTGAACACCACCAGGGACGGAGCATTCACAACTTCCCTGGGCAACCCATTCCAGTGCCTCACCACCCTTACAGTAGAGAAAATCCTCCTAAGTCATCTGATTGGCATCTGAAATTCTATAAATTTTACTTTGTTAGAAATTTAGTTCTGCACCTGGCTTAGAAAACAAAAAGGCGAGCAGGCTTTTAAAAGTGTCTTTAGTGAAGACTAGTGTAGAAACAGGCTAGGTGATTATTTTTAATTATTAGCTATTCAGGACACCAGATCTTGCTTCGTGTCTCCTGCAGGTAACACACACAGATTAATTGTATTTTCTTTTAATAAACCCAAAGTATAATTGTTTAATTATTCACACTGAGATAAGATCTTGGAAAGGAGTAATTTTTCTCTGAATCCTTTACTAAATTTGATGGGCAAGGTTTTTTCTGCTTCCCTCAAAGCTCAAGTATTATTCAAACTGACATATGCTTTCTTTCAGTACATTGCCTGTAGCAGAAATTTATTGCAATCCCCTAGCCTTGGCAATTTAATTGTCAGAAATCTATTTTCTTAGTCTATGTTGCTGTAGTTTTATTTCCCCTAAATGCAAAGCTTTATCTGGAGTAATGTATTAACATTTTTAGTAGGCTGTTAGGATACCTTAAGAGTATAATTCATAGTAGCTGTAAAATTTAAGCAAGTTTAATTCTCAAGGTAATTTCTGATGCTGTGTGACTAACGTGATGCACTAAATCACTAATTCATTTAAATATTATTATTTACATATTTTTAAAGTACATCGGCTTCGTTTCTTTTAATTTTATATTCAGTTGGAATGAATTCACCCCTGTTCTATAGAATATACCCTCAACACTCAAATGTGACTAAATTGACCTAACTTATTCTTTAAGTTGTATACAGAAAGCTTAGATACTCTGACAAAAATGTTTAATATAAGAATGTTTTTCTGGTTAATTTAAAGAGCAATAATCTTGAGCTAGAGATATTCAAGTTGCCTAATTTTTGTTCACATGATATTCTCTCCAATTTAACGCTAAATTTTATTTCCACTTTTTAGTGAGTAAAATGGAAAAGACTGTGAGAGAATAGCTAGAAAAGAATATGCTGCTGAAAGCATAATAGAGAGGCAAACACTGGTGTACTATATTTTCAGTACCTACATTGTGATAATATATGTAATACATTTTCAGTATATAGAGCCCTTTTTCTTAGGATCAAGGGCTAGAGTGGTATAATGGATCTTTAATCCCTAAATTGACGAATTCCCTGCTGCAGAAGGCAGACAACAATTGCTTTCTGGTTCTCCCCTGTAGTAAGCTAGTGCTCTCCACTGAGGAAGTACTATACCATACAACTGTAAAAATTCTTAGTGTAAAAACAATTTATTGAACTCTCAGTTTCTGATCCTTCCTTCTCAAAACTCCATCTACTTTGTTGCTTATTTTTATTTAACTGTAGCCTATTACAAATATAAAATATTTGCACAGACAACTGTATAAAATATATAAATATATGCCTATGCATAATGCACGCATGCATAAATATACATAGGAGGTAAATGTAAGATCTACTCCTCATCTGTCTGCGTGCCTAACTACTGGGCTATGAAGTTAGACCCCCATTAGTTGAAATAATATTATTTTATATATTTTAACATACAAAGCATTATTTTCTTCACAGTTTGCTTTCATATTTGCTAATGACTTTGTCATTATAGTTTCATAATCTGTACATTTACCTTGTTTATAACATTTTTTTTTTTTTTTTTTTTTTTCAAAGTACTCTTTCTTTCTGCTATATAAATGAACTCTCTTGCATACTTGCTATCAGCAGTTCTTTTGAATTAGTACGGATAGATGATATCGTCCAGTGAATTTTGGTGGAAACCATAGATGTATAATTTTGGTTATTGCATGCTTATTTTATAATGATAAAGATTGATAAGTTGGAGAGTTCAAAAAAAAAAATTACATAATACCTTATTAAGGAAAAAAAAACACAGTTATGTTTGCAGTCTTTGTTTCAATGCTGATTATGTCAAATGATTCCAAGGTACAAACTCTAGGTACTATTTTTGAATAATCAAGGTGTTTTTTTTTAATAAAATCATAGACAAGCTCTTAATGACACACAGCCCAAATATATGAAACATTAATTTCCATCTATTCTTTCTCAAGTGATTTGCAGCCGGTTTGATCCTATTTATACAATCATCATAACTCACCTCATCTATGTCTTTTTTTGTTATACTTCATTTGGTAAATGCACTAAGGAATTACCTCTGTGTGTGTGTGGATGTATATGTATATATATGAGACATGAGTGATGGTACATTGAAAAATGTGAGATTTGAGCATGACATGAATGATATGGAATAAGAGGTGAATGCTGTCTCGGGTTCAGTTCTGTGGTTTTGACTTTCAGTCAGAGAACAGCGCTGATAACACCAATGTTTTTAGTTACTGCCCAGTAATGTGTACTATTACCAGGGACTTTGAGTCTCATGCTCTGCCAGGGAGGAGGGGAAGCTGGGAGGAAGCAGAAACAAGACACGTGACCCAAAGTACCCAAAGAGGTATTTCGTACCACAGTACATCATGGTCAGTATATAAACTGGGGGCAGTTACCCAGAAGGGTTAGATCGCTGCTTGGGTCGGGCTGGGTATCTGTCAGCATGTGGTGAGCAGTTGTATTCTCTTCCCTTGTTATTTCCCTTATCATTACTATTATTTGTGGTCGCAGTAGTGGTTTTGTGATATACCTTAGTGACTGGACTGTTCCTATCTCAACCCATGGGAGTTACATTCTTTCGATTCTCTTCACCATCCCTCTGGGAGTAATTTGATGTTAAGAGTTTAAAAAATATTTCAGATGTGCAAGGTTTTTTGTGTTTCATATCAGATTTCTTTCATTGATGGTTAAAGTCTAATACCAGAAATATTTATTGGATCAGTTTGGCTTTTAATGCCATGCCATATCCATTTCATACAATAGAGTTATTTATATTCTATGTGATCTGATTTAAACCCTCACAGACTTCTATAATAACTTTCAATCAGCCATTTCTATTTTTATATTATAAGGACTTTTAATCACAGTTACAAACATCAAACACAAGGGAGTTTGAAATAAAAAAATTAAAAAAAAATATACAAAACTAACTAAGCTTTCAGATTATAACACTTTAAGACATAAGAAGATGGGAAAAAAAAAAAACCCAACCAACCAAAAAACCAGAAAATCAAAATCCCAATCCACAGCAACAAAAAAAAACTAAAACCAAACTCAAACAAATTATCTCCCTGCTTTTTCCTTGAGAAAGAGTCAAAGGATAGCAAAAACTACATTTGAGTACTGATACCTTTCAACTACAGCCCATATCAGCGTCTCTCAGCACTGGCAAATGAGGACATGGGCAGAATCCTTAAATGAAACTTTATCTGCACTGCAGATATCACTTTTTTGTACAGTGGGACATATGTAACATAATTCCAACAGCCTCAGAGAATTATTCTGAACTGAGCACGGTATTGCTGGTCATTATTTCCTTTCCAACATTGAGCATTTGATGAAGCTATAGGCACAGAAAGCGTGTTATGATAATGGGTGTGGATCTGCCAACAATAAAATACTTATTTTCCACTTGGACAGTCTGAGACAAAAAAGAAAGGGTGTCAGGAAAGTTATGCTCCAAAATGTAAAATCCAGTGACTTTCTGGCATACAGTGAATCCTAGCATCTGGCCCATATGGCTCTTCATCTGCATCTACTGCCTTTCAGTCACGTTGTTATTGTGTTTCATTCTGCCAGATTTGTAAAAAGACTACATAGAAATAAAGGTTTTCTTGCATATTTTTCCTGTAGTCATCCTAACTTTCAGGAGGTTGGCTTTTTTTTTTCATTAGTTATAAAACACAGCTAATGATGGTCAATATATTTTGATTCTACAAGTGTAATATTTTATACTGCACCTCCTTTGTTTAGAATTTTTTGTGCTAAAACTGATAAGTACTTTGTCATAATTAGCAGCTAATATCTCTGCTAGCAGTAAGAAGTCCATAAGCAGGAAAATAGAGAGATTAACAAAAAACAAAAAAAAGCACCCCCCCCCCAAAAGAAACCTCTTAAGAAAGAAGAATATGCTACACATTACAGAAAAATACATAGTTCATCATTGTTCCACAGCTTACTGTCTTAATTTTCTAATTAGAAATCAGAAAACATTGCTTGAAGCAAATATTCTGAAATCACTGTTAGGAAATTATTCAATTCTTAGAAGTATTTGTTTAATTTTGTGACACTTCATGACTAGCACCTTTGAAGATATAGTTTATCATTCATTACCAGTGATATGGAAAATCAGTCTGAAGTGATCATGAGACAATGTCATGTACCCAGAGCACCTTAAAGCTGCAAAACTATTATTTCCCTAATATGTGAAACCTCTTGGGTGGAATCTGTAGGAAAACATTGAGGGCATTATCTATGGAGAAATAGGATTATGTGTTTTTCTCCATAAATACATATTCAATACAAGTTAAATATTGTTTTCATGGCTGAAACTAGTAATTTGGGTTAGTTTTATCAAGGCTGGAGATACTGCTGATGAAATCACAAAAACAGTTCCAAAAGTTCCCTTTTGATTTTTACATGACACTAATATAGAGGCTTTTGGCCTCTGCATATATCCTTAATTCCTTAATAATCACTATTTACTATCTCTTATTCCTTACTTATTCTTTACTAATTGTAGTTCTATTAAGAAAGAAGTAAATAACTAATTTTCCTTTTACACCTAAATTTATAGAAAATGTTACTAAGATACATTTAGATTAACACTACAAACTACAGATGAATTTCAATTAAAAGAGTACTTTATCATAGAATCATAGAATCATAGAATAGGGTTGGAAAGGGCTTCAAGATCATCTAGTTCCAACCCCCCTGCTATGGGCAGGAACACCTCCTACTAAACCATGCCACCCAAAGCTATGTCCAGCCTGGCCTTGAACACCACCAGTGATGGAGCATTCACAACTTCCCTGGGCAGCCCATTCCAGTGCCTCACCATCCTTACAGTAAAGAATTTCGTCCTTATATCTAATCTAAACTTTCTCTGTTTAAGTTTGAACCCATTACCCCTTGTCCTATCACTACAGTCCCTAATGACTAGTCCCTCCCCAGCATCCCTATAGGCCCCCTTCAGGTACTGGAAGGCTTCTATGAGGTCTCCACGCAACCTTCTCTTCTCCAGGATGAACAGCCCCAACTTTTTCAGCCTGTCTTCATACAGCAGGTGCTCCAGTCCCCTCATCATCCTCATGGCCCTCCTCTGCACTTGTTCCAACATTTCCATGTCCTTTTTATGTTGAGGACACCAGAACTGTACACAATACTCC
>JASSUY010008329.1:408-21249 GCA_032466535.1 Forpus xanthops | reverse complement strand
GTCCCTCATGAAGAGTCCCTCCCCAGCATCCCTATAGGCCCCTTTCAGATACTAGAAGGCTGCTATGAGGTCTCCACGCAGCCTTCTCTTCTCCAGGCTGAACAGACCCAATTTTCTCATCCTGTCTTTATAAAGAACATTCAGGTTCAAAAATTCGACCTTGAAAACATGCTTTAGTTCCATGAAGGTAAGCAGCACTGTGCCACTGCATCAAATGCTGCCTTCAGGTTTTCTTCATCACAATTTTAAGGATTCTGCAGAGTTAGTTAGGGTGCTGACTCAGGTTGTGGAAATGCCACCACTTGCAGTCCAGATCCCTCAGTCTGACCAGGGGCCTACTTTGTGCTGCTCCACTTCTCCTAAATCACAGCCAGAGAGCACGTCACAACCTGCTGGTCTCTTTACTGACAACTTGTCACCAGAGACGGGGGGATTCCCCTAAAATTCCAGCAGGCAGACAGATTTCCTTCAGCACCATCACAAGCCTCACTCCTCTAGATTCAGCAGACTTGCATCAGGAATGCAAGTTTCCCCATATCCTGCAGAAACCCTAGCTGATATCTCTGTGCATCTACAGTCCTTTGTCTTGCCCTAGGCAATCCAGCCCAAAGAGCAGAGAAGAAAGCCTTTACTGAGGCCCTGCCTCTGCACTGAGGAGAGCCATAACCTGGGTCAGAACTTTTTCTGATGCTGGAGGCTCAGGTTAATTATCACTTCAGTGAGCTGGTGGAGGCAAAGGTCTTAAAGACAGTGTGATTAATCATGAAAACATGTCTAACCTTGGAATGTGCCTGCAGCTTTCCCCAATTTTCCTCATTTGGTGGTTGCTGCAGGAGGAACCCCAGTGTATGCTGACCCACAGTGCTCAGAAAGCAGCTGCTGATGGAAGATACCTGTCTTGGACTAATAGAGCCATGGTCCAGGCCCTGCTGGGAAGTACCCTGTTTCATCTGGGGCTTGCAAAGCTCTTTCAGAGGACTCCCCTACTTGTACCAGGCGTCAGTACTTGTAACAGTGCTGTGCATTACACAGAGCAGGAATTCATGTCTTTTCCACAGAGACTGTTATTCTCCAACATACCTTTTGTATTCTCCATTAACCAAAGCTATCCTGTACTAATCCTCATCCCTCATTCTTTTACCAAAAAGTTCTCCTGAAGAGAAGTAGCTGCTCAGTACTCCACCATCTGCTGCAACACCCCTGAGAGTAAATGTCTCTCTGCAGCATCTGTATATCACAAAACACACTGCAGACAGCTCAAAGTATGTTCCTTTTAAGTGTTTCATTGCCATCAGTAAGACTTTGTTTAAATTTCCCTTGCTATTAATGCCCAAAACCAAACACAAAAACAAGGGAATTTTTCTTTGTTTTAAGCCCTTTTTTTTTTTTTTTTTTCCCATTTCTACAGCTGTCTCAATATGGCAACATAAAAATTAAGTGAACACCTTATTAATCGGAATAGCAGATGCAACAGAAAGGCCTCGGCAGTACTCGGGGGAGAGATGGGGAGTATGTAAGCCATCTCAAGGAAGTATGAGAAGCCTGGTCCTGCCGGCACTGGGAGCACCCACACTGCCATCTGCTGACATGCAGTGCTCCCAGGCTCCCTCCAAGGAATCTGAAGAGGCTGTCAACTTGTAAACTTGTTTTACAATCCCAATTTGCTACCACCCTGGCTTCATAAACACCCTGCCCTCAACACAGGAAAACTGCACATCTTCTGCATCTGTATTTCCTAGAGACACACTAATGGTTAAAGAGAAAAATCTTCAGAAAGCCTGCCTTTATCTTCATTAAAAGCTCCAGAAACTTCACATACATAACTTACACAAACAATGTAAAGAAAGAATTCAAGACTCACTGCAGACTAAGCTTAGGGAATAAACCCCACAAAAGCTAGTAAAACCTACTCTCAAGTGAAACCCCTACAGAACTGCAGATAGGAAAACCTCATCTAGGGCAGAGATATCCTGCAATACTCAGAGCAGAGACATGAAGGGTACTGACCTAGCCTACAAAGGGAACAACTCTAGATTCAACCAGGGTTTTACATGAATGACAGGGAAGTCCAGACTCACGGGTTGCTGGTTGCTGCAGCAACAACAGTTGTTTCCCAACCCTACACAGCTCAGCCCAGCGTGGGATTACAGCCTTGCCATCAACAGCACATCCCATCTGCCAGTGTGATCCAGTCTGGAATATCAGCAGAGCTACAGCCCAGACAGCAGATCCTGCTCTTGACAACCACGTATCTCCAAGTGAAGCAGAGAGAAAGGATTAGAAATTATTGGGTGGCCTCACTAGAGAGGAAAACCTCAGTGTTAGACACTCCATAAATAGACTGTAGAAAGGCAGTCTCCATCCTCAGAGAGTTCATAGTAACAAGTATTTTTTGTAGGGATCACTGCTCCTGTGAAGGTTTGGAAAGGGAGAAAGACAAAGCTGCCCAGACACTTCTGGTGATGTCTTCCCTCCATGGGTGAAAAGGAATGAGTGGAGAGTGCATCTCCAGGAGTGAGCAGTTCAGCAAAGCAGCAAACCACATGGGACGAAGAGCTGAGAGGTTGTGTGAATGAGGCTGAAGCCATATTCAGCACCAAGGTCAAAGCCAACAAAGCACCAACATGGGCAAGCAACTGACAGACCAAGCACTTTCTTCTGCTCAGTGGTCTGGAAGAATTAATGCCCAAAGCACAAACACAAGAAATTAAGGGGAAATGTAGACAAAAATTTTTGTAGCTAGACAAAAATTTGCCCACTTGACTTACACAGCAACACAACAGGAGCATGGGGTATGACCTGTTCTGTAAAGGCTCTCTCTCAACTTTCCATACAAAATGTAGATACAGTGTTGGAGCTCATTCATACCCAGGCAAGTGTAGAGCTATCAGAGAACAGCAGGGACTGCTAGAGCATGATTCAGATTTTGGATGGCCTGAGTTGCCCTTACCTGGCTCCCAGTTCATTGCAGCTTGCAGGGGAATACAAGGTGACCAGAGTCTTTAATTAGTCCATAACTGCCTTGAAACAAATGAGACAAGTCTGTTTCTTGACACTTGTGGGTAGGAACAGGCCTACAAATGTGTTACCAAGGCATTTCTTAGGACTTATGTAGAGCTCAGTTATGGTAACAGACTTTATAAATCCAAATCTTTCATTGTTCTGCTGCCAGCAACACACAGCAGGAGGATAGTAATAGGAGCTGCTTAGCTGATGGCTAGGGAAAACAGAGAGCCCAATGCAACCAGCAATCAAATCAGTATGATACACTGGGAAGCATGTCAGACATCACAGTATTGCCAAACTAAACATAATAGTGACTGAAAAAAAGATCTATAAGACATCTAAATAGTTACAGTTCCATTTTGCTTTATGAGCCTTTTATCTGTACAACCCCTGAGGAGAGTAAAGCTTTGAACTACCACCTTTACAACTTCAAATTTGTATTTGGAAAAGAGTCTTCAATTATCCCATGACTAGAACGTCAGGATTTCGGAAAAACAGGTCATAGCATTATATTCATGAAGGAAGTCTCTCATAAAGGATGCTAGAGCCTTTGGATACACTTTGCTGGATGTATTCTCATGCAGTTAGCCTTCCCAGGTCTTGAAACAATCTCTACATTCCTGTCAGGCTGCAGTAGAGATACAAGTTTGACGAAAGGGTCTTGTGTTGGACTCAATGCTCTTGAAGGTCTTTTCCAACCTAAATGATCCTGTGATTCTGTGGGTAACCAGCTGAGCAAATGATCAGCAGTCTGGAACGAATGCCTTCCACTATCTCTTGAAAGTGCACACTAGCATTGGCTGAGTTAGAGAAACGTTTGTACATGTAAATATACAATCATAGCAGAACATAATGCTGGTGGACGGATTGCAGGAGATCACCTCATCTGTCCCCCTGCCTAAAGCAGAAGCAGCCAGAAGCCAGTGTCTCCTAACACAGGTATCTCAGTAGTCTGCAATGGTGAGGACCGTGCTGCCCGTGGGTAGTCTGCTCCAAGGCTCCGTGCACTCTGCTGCTCTTTCTGCTTCTATACTTTCAGCCCTAACCATGACAGAATAGATTAGTCCTGAGAAAGCACACGACATTTTAAAATATAGGCTTCCAAAAAAGAAACAAAAAAGGGCAATGAATCATGACACCAGTTTGTTAAAAGTCTGATTTACACTTCAGCACAGTGGGTGGATTATTTTTGGAGAAAGCTTCCTGCAGTCAAGACCTGCAAACACTTAAAACTTTTTACTGGCGAAACAAATCGACCTGCCAACATTAAGCACAAGGTATTTAACAGCATTAACCACCCCATTATCCATTTTCTCACTTATCATGTTCGCTCGTATATAGAGTTTTATTGTGCTTTTGCTTCCAGCTCCATTAAATGCTGGTGAAATCACTGTCTTTGAGAAGATCGAAAGTGCCATGCTGCTAAGGACACAGGCAAGAGGAACCCAGATTATATTTAACTCACTTACAAATTTGTCATTTAAGATGCTAAGACCATTAATTTGAAGCAATGATATGCCCATCATTTTAATTTGGTTCATTTAAGCTACATGTACATAAAAGAAATAATTCCCAGGCTTTCCTTCATGTTATCACACAAATGCACTGCAGAACCAGCGCTAAAAGGATACTAGAGCAGGCACCCTTTAACTTTGCTGTAATGTAACAGAGTGATAATTAAACTCAATCTCATAGCATTAACTTGCTGTATGTGATGCAAAATAAATTCTGAAAATTGCATTTCTTTTTAACAAAATAATGGGAAAATTTGAAGTCCACTTTATCACTGGAACAGCCATGCCATGGCACTGATCCTGATGGAACAGAGGCACCCTCCTTGCTGCCCTGTCTGTAATGCCAAGCCAAGGAATCACTCACTGCCTTCCTTCCCTGAAATACGCTCAAAGCTGTTCAGGGCTTACACCACCCCGCCACAAGCTCTGGGAGCAAGGCTGGTGTTCCTGTTGTTCTCTACAGCCCTCCAATAGTTATAACTCCTTGTCATACAACTCATCCATACACCAGTGCATGAAGGGCCACTTCTAGAGAGCCTTTTGGGTCAAAGAAGACACCTTAAAGGTGGAGCTGATTATCCACATCTCAGCTACAGGGAACTTCAACAGGATGAAACTCCTCAGGTGAGAAAATCACCAGCCAAAAATACAAAGAATTACTGCAGAGCACCTTGGTCTCTTCCCAGGGGAAGAACAATCCTTCCTCACTTGCCTTCATGCCAAAGCATTTCTTTTAGCCAAGACCAGAATTTTGGTTTATGTTATAGGTTCGAGGCCTTCACAACAGGGAAGGTGTGCAAGAAGAGCTGGATGTCTCCAACCTTGGCTGCAGAAAAAAGTAAACTTGAGGCACTTCCCCTGCAACTTGGCAAACCTTGAGGCTTCCTTTTTGATCCCTCTTGTCATCCAGTGTGAAAACAAAATCCACCTCTAATGCTTCTGCTTCCTCTGAGCAGTAGACCTTTGAAATGATCCTTGGTATATGTAATGCTTCAATCACTATTCATGGGAAACTATTTCAATAAAACCATAGCTACAGATACCCTGCAAAATTCTAGGAGAAATCTGATGGTTGTTGATCCATCTTGAAGCATTTCTTAATGTCATGTGCTGTCAATACCAGATGCACATTCAGCTCTGATAGACGTTGGAGGCTGCAAACATCAATCACATCTTACAGCGAACTGCCAGTAGCTTTTATTGAAATTAATCCTTTGATCACAGTAAAACTTTTCTCCCTATGTGGATCATTTTTAAATTAAATTTAAAATAAGGTAATTGCCCATTTCAGTTAAGATTCTCTGGGGGACACTTACAATAATAAGCATGATTACCTAGCACGGGGATTGCCATATGCAGCGTTCCAGCTTGATCCACAACAGGGCACGTTAAACATCAAAACCCAAGGAGAGATTATTGCTCCTTTGCCAATTTAACATCTCAAAATTACTGTTTAGACACTTCTAAAGGCGAAATGAGACATGTGCATTATGGTTGATGAAATAAAAGCTGGATGGGAGGAGTATAAAGTGGTCTGGCAGAAGTGGATGGACCTCAGCCCCAGCTGACAGGTAGACCAGGCATCAGATCTCCACCTTCTTGATCTCACCAACACCTTTCTACCAGATACCAGCAGCTGGTTTCATTTGGAGGCCTCTGTATGAGTACTGCAGTGGTAGGCAGAGGAGCTAGAGCCATCTGCAATTGCAGTGACTCCAAAACTGGACTGTTGCAAGCTCAGAGGATTTGGGAATATGCAGGGGTTTTGCAAGGAAATAATTTGAACATCCAAACTCCATTTTATCAGGGTGTTATACAAGAGAATGAACTAGAGCTCTTCATAACTTTGCAAGAACCTAGGATCAACAAGCTCTGCCTCCTGCCCCTCTGCTCCAGGGTGCTCTTCAGAACATACACATCAGAAGTGACTTAATTATTTATTTCCTTGCTATGTGCAATCAATCTGTAGCACCATCATTGATGAAAAGTATCCAAAAAATTAGGTTTAAGAGTGCCAACACTAAGAATGACTACATAAGCATTATATACAGCCTCATGTCTTCAGTGTGTATGCTTCCTTCCTGTTAATGTTACCATGACACTAACAGAGAAATAATGGAGTTAACCAGTCCTATCACTGGAATCAGGATTTTTGGTGGTAAGGAACACAAATATAATACTTTTGCTCTACTTCTGAACACATAACACTTTTGGACACAGCACTTGAAAACAATATGAAATACAGAAGCTGCCTTCCTGTCACCATATCCAATGCCTGTTCTGAACTGGTAATAACTCGTTGAATCCAAGAGCAAGTAACTGAGTGTTCTTGAAAGATTACAGTGGAATAAGGCATACATTCAGGATATCATGTATTCACGTGAAACTTCTCCAATATGAATCCAACAATTTTGAAAGGCTTTCCACCAGAGTGCTGAGGCACACTCCTACAGGCTGTGATATCTATATGCATGTGCTCAGTTCTCCTTGGTCTTTACATGTGAAAAATCAGCACTCACATGAAGAAGAGTATTGGAAAAAACAAGCACCAGGTTTCTAAAGGGGAGAGGTTGTTTGGGTCCCTGACACCTTCTCTGCTCCTCTTGTGCCACAAAGGCTTTCATCTCCAGTAGAGAGGTCTAGATAGACAGCATCATATCTAGACATAGATATCCAGACAGCATCAAGCTGTAAGTAAAGAACCCCTAAGATATTTAGGGAAGCAACTCTTCCTGCTCCTAATCCTGCCAACACCAATTTCAAGTAAAAAACAAAAAACAAACCATAAACTCAGCAGTTTCTATTGGAATGGATTTAGTTCTTATGTTAGCATGGGAGGAGGGGGGAGGGAGAGACACAAAAAACAAAGCACAATGCTAGCAGGAGGATGCATGTTTTGATTGTGACTCATGGGGTTTTCAGAGAAATAAAGGAAATTATCCCCTCCAAAATCCTTTGGTTGTGCTTTATTTTACAGCACCAGGCTATTAACTGTGTACAGAGAAGAACAGAAATGAGCTGTGCCTCTTCTAGGGAACAATTAAGCAGGGAAGTCATCACTCTGATTTAGAGCAATGCAGATAATAAAAATCAGAATGGTATCATATCATGTCTGAATTTCTTCCCACAAAAAAAAAAAAAAAGGATGGGAAGCAGTAAGGTGTTCCTCAAAGCTTTAAAATCCCAGCAAACAGCAGAGAACGTGATGGTATAATACCTGAACTTGCTGGCAGAACAAAGAAGCACAAGAAGCAGTATATAGTGCAAGGCATTAGGAAGCACCAGAAATGAAAGAATTTTACAAGTACTTAACCTGCTCTGTTGGTTTTGCATCAAAATTAATTTAATTTTGTTGGTTTGTGTTTTTTTTTTAAATATTTCTTTTCTATTGCCTCTGTTTGAAGCACAATCTAAATGTAGTACTGTCTACAGTTGCAGAGACCATAATCAGAACTACAACCTTGCTTTATGACGTTATCCCTCTCCTCCAGTAAAACTGCAAAGCTGTCACATAATTAGAGAATCACAGAATAGTGAATACATAATAATGAATCACAGAATTACAAAATAGTTTGGGTTGGAAGCACATCCAGTTACAACCTCCTGCCATGGGCAGGGACACCTTTCACCAGACCAGATTGCTCCAAGCCCTATCCAACAGGGCCTTGAACACTGCCAGGGATGGAGCAGCCACAGCTTCTCTGGGCTACCTCACCATCCTCAAAGGGAACTCATCCTCAGCCAGTAATTTCTGTGTCTTGATTTGAAAGCACGGGAAGAAGAATCACTCCCAAATCTGTTGGCAGTTTTCAAATGTAAGCTGGCTTCATCCCTGTCAAGCTGGAAGGGTCTTCCACACCAAGACTTGTGTCTACTGAGTGCCCTCTTGTGCTACTTATCTTGTGAGTGAGATCACCTCTGCCACTTATCTATGGGGAGTACTTCAGAAAAAATGTGAATGCTGTCACCTGCAGAGCAGGAGAGAAACCCATAGCACAGATAGCAAGAACAGCTTCTTTTGTGAAACCTATAGTGGAGAGAATTGCTTAATAAAGAGGTCTCTCCTTCCACAAACGTGCATGTGTTTAACTATAGTCCCACTGCAATCAATAGCGCTTTTGTAGATATAAAATTAAATGTTTGTGTCTGTTCCTGTGGAGCCCAAGCACACAAACATTTATACCATTTGAAAGTTGTATTAATATGGAGATCATTATGGAAAGCACAAGGGATATTATGCTTTTATTATATCTAACATATGGAAAACATTTTATTATATGAGACACAACATAATCATTGTAATTGAATACTATCAAATAAAAAATCCCATATGCATCTGAAAACTGTGCACCACTGTAATTACAAATGGAAACTAAGAACATTAGGAATAAAAGGCTGGCAAAAATTATTGGTTTTCTCCATTTTGTTAGCTTTGCAATCTGGGCAACTTTCCCTCAGCAAGACAAGTTCTTGCTGAAAAAGCAGTTAAGAAGAGCAGCAAGGGAACAGAAAATGTCTTATACAAGGAGGAATTTTATTTTAAAATCCAGATATGTGAGATGACAAGTGGCCCATCAAAACTTTGCTCTTGGAATGAAAATTTACACTGGCAGAGGCCTTGATTATTTTATAATGAACTTATGGTCTCTTCTGTCCTTGCTCTGTTCATTCAAAGTGATACAAAAAAAACAAAGTGAGAGAAATTTGGATTAAAGTCCTATTCTAATAATAACTTTGTAAAACATGTATTTCATAAATTCTCAGCCCAGCACAGTCTCATACCCACACAGCATAGCAGGAACATACCCTAGGGTGCTGCAGCTGTGGAGTATTACATGCACTGGGGTGGGAGGCGCAGTGGATACCCGAGCTCTATCCCTGCTGTACCTGCACCAAAACTATACTGGCTGAGCTTTTCTCCCTTCCCATACATGGCAGTGGTATAGCTGTAAAGGCAGTGAACAAAAGCAGGGCAATTGAAATAATGGAAGATGCAGTTAATGGAGAGCTTGGTGATGCAGCCAGCAGCCTGGCTTTCACAAACAGCGAAAACTAAACTGAGAACTTACTAGAGTAAGTGACACTAATGGAGGCAGAATGCATTCACCATTGCATCCTGCATGAACACTGGGAGCAACAAAATCCCCTCAGAAAAGAAATGTGCCATTTAGGAGACCAGAAGCAGCTGCCAGGACTATAAAGGAGAAGTTTGAAGCTGGCAGTTTGTTTCACTCTAGACAACCTGGCATTTACATTAAAGTAGGATACAAGGTTTGTAAGAGCAGGGTTTGTGCCGGCTTCAGAGGTTTCTGTTTCCTCATCACTGTACCGCCTTCCTTTACCCCTCTCAGCATGGTGACCCCAATACATGGGATTTATTCTTCAAGACATAAGGGTGGGAAGAAACCAGGATATATCTACAGCAAACTCAAAGTATTCTCCACACCTGCATCTGGCCAAGTGCTGTTAGGAAGCTTGGTTCCAGCAGCTATGAGGTAGGGTGATCAAAGGTGAAGTTCAAGACATTTGAAAATCACACACACACTCCTCACTCTGTACAGGCGCCTCTGCATTGCCTGTGCCAAAGTCACCTGGCTCCAGGGTAAGCACACTCCCTCAGATGCTGGCTGAGTTCCTCTCACCTGAATTTTGCTGTTTGGGCTTACGGAATCATCAGTGGCAAGAGACCAGCCTGACTTGTGCAGGCTTGTCCCAGCATCTTCCCTCTGCACCGGCAGGGGAGAGATCACTGGAGCTCTCCAGCTACTCCCCAGCTTCACCGGCTGCCTACTGCTCAGGCAGGCACAGCCCGGGCTTAGCACAACCTCTGCACTCACCAGCAGGTTGGGTTTTTTCACAAATCAATTGAGTTATAAATCTCATTTCAGTTCGGATACTCTTGATTACTGCTTGCAGTAAAACATAATAATTAATTGCATTAGAGAACTGTCACTCAGGCCCGGTTTTGTTTCACCCAAAGTAAAAAATGACCACTTTAAAGACAAAAAATTGGCAGGCACTTAATCTTCTGTGCTGCTGTCTTCTCCCCTGTTTAAAAAAAAAAAAAATCCCTGCTTCTCCATGTAACCAGGTAATTACGTTTTGAGTATTAGCCATCCTAACTCACAGTGATTTATCAATGGTGATAGAATGTTATCCCAGTTTGACCCTACAGGAAGAGGATGCCACCAAGTCTCTTATGAAATTAATAGCAACAATATCAGCCCTAAAATGCCTGTAGGCTTTTGCCAAGATTGACCCACATCCAGAACCACTTCAAGACCACTTTTAAAGCGCACATAAAAGGTGGGTTTTTTAATCTCACAGTTAAAGCATCAAGACTTGAAGGGGACAGAGGAGGCTCGTTTGAGAAGATCTTATTCCCAAAAGCAGAGCTTCTTCCAACCGTTCTCAGCAGTAAAGGTCAGTTCATTAATGGATTAACAAAGAAGTAAATTCTTCTGCAGCCTATGAGCATGGAGATCCACACTAACTTGTATGAGCACACTGACATTGACAAAGTCACACAAGAGAACCTTGTTGGGATGACACTGCCCGTTATTGCTTGTGGATACTGACATAGCAGCAATAAACCAAATTTAGGCTTCGAAAAATCTTGCACTACACCATCTTCCATGAAGGCTGATGGAAAATTAAAGGAACGATAGTGCACTGGTGTTGCTAGATTCAGCATTTCTCTGCTGGGCACGTCGTTCCTCGAGGCAGAAGCAAGGCAATGATAAAAGAAGAAACGTTTCCAGGACCTGAGAGTTAATTTGCAATTTTGTATTTGCCATATCTTTCTTGAGGCCAGACATACAAACAGCCACATTTCACTTTGTTGTGTCTCCCTGGAGGAGAAGCATACTACATGTGGCTTCCTACCCAAACCAGAATAACAGAAAATTGAGATTCACACAGACAATTTGCAGATTCAAATCCCAAAGAAGGCCATAGCTAAAATAAAAAGCTGGAGACTCATGTTGATTTTGACTCTGGTGACTCTGATGCTCAAACAGCTGCTCTTATTGATGGAGCAGGTACTGTAGGATGTTTCTTGAAAGGAATTGTTTAGGCAGTGGACTTACTGTTAGTCCAGCCCTTTCCCTACAACCAAAGTTTCCAAACTTAACAGATTGCATGGTGGAGGTAAGGGCCATTCTGCTCTGTGGGGTGGGGAAGCTTTGCTTGGGTATGTATTAGTTCATCCCTTCTAGGATTGTGAAAGCTCAAATAAAAATAAAGCCACTGTTGCATTTTAATTTGAGAATGGCGGGCAAGTTTGCAAACTTAAAAGGAAAGAGGATGCTTCTGAATAACAACATGGCAAGAGACATCAGAAGTGCAAATGATTTGTGCTAACTGTAAACATAGGGTGGCTTGAGCAACAGCCTCTGAGTTCGCTTATTCCCATCACCTCTCCATATATGTCCTGGGGTGAATTATTATTGAGCAGAAAGAATGAAAACAAGTATTAAACTGCAGAAAAAGGTTTATTACCCTCACAGTTGGAAAACCAATACACTTCAGAAAGGCACTTTTAACTTTAGGCAGTTTCAAATTAGAATCTTTATTCATCTATTCATTTTGCAAAGTGACTTCACTCCATAGAAAAAAAAAACATTCAATTCTAAATGCTTCAGGACAACGTGAGCAACAAGGCAGCCAAAGCTACTACCTTCTTGCTGCATGCAGAAGCCTAAGAAAGCCTGCCTGAGAGCACTCCATAGTCTCTTCCTGCAGTAAGCACATAAATTGATCTACACCAAAATTACTCTGTTTTATGAAGTGAGGCTGTTCTGAGGATAATGCCTATAGGTACTGGCTCCTGAAAGATCCTGTGCTCGTTCAGATATGAATTTGAGGTTACAGATTAAAGGATAATTAATATATTGCTTGGAAGAAAGTGAAATGGTGCTTCCATAAAGAGAACAAACCACATGCCTTAAAACAGTGTCATTTTAGGATGATGCACTGAAGATATTTAATCCAGTATGGCATCACATTTCCTGTCTCACCTGATAAATGAGTCTCCTTCTACTTCTAATCTGTAGGGGAATTAAAGGCTTCAGACTATCTGTACTACCACATATAAATTACATGTTTGTTTTAGTGACTTTGAAATTTCTCTCTGAAAAATTCTAAAGGCATAAATAATCTCAGAAGTCTTGCAGGAAGATTAACAGTCATGCTTTAATAATCATAAATTCACAAAGCAAACAATGCTTCGCTTTAAATCAGAACACAGCATCATTCTGCCAAAAGAGTGGAAGAAGGAGTATGACAGTCTCCTGAGCACATCAGGTTCAGATGAGTACTAGGGTGTGCAGGATGTACCCTGAGACATCTGGATATAATTTACATGTCCCAGAGGAAGACTTTTGGGCAGCTCCCCGTCATGCTAAAGCCTCTGCATTGCAGCTCAAGGGGCAGAGCACTGCAGGATGGATTGCATAACCTCATATCAGAGCCAGCTTGCCAAAACCTAACTTCTCACTAGCATGACATGAAGGACTAACTCATAAGGCATCTCTTTTGGGAAATACATCCTCCAAAAAGTGACCACTCTGTCTTTATCTCACTGTCTCTATCATGAAACAGAAAAGCAGAAACAGTAACTTTCTGCTTGGCACCCAGCCCTCCTTTGTGTATGGAAAGGAAATTCAGAACAAATTGCTCCAAAGGATCATTATTTTTCTGCATAAGAAGATGCAAAGTAGTGTGCCTACTGGAATAATACTACATTTTGCCCCTATGCTGGCTGAACAAGGAACAAGAGTGCTAAAGACCATCCTGATGAGCAAGGGAGAGTCCCTCACAAACCAATCCTGCAGCAATGATGGCTCTCCTTGATGGAGTACCATCTACTAGCTTAAGAGGAGAACATGCTGCAACGTTATCTATATACAAAGTTCTTTCTTCCTTCCCCAGCTCCCTCACAATAACTCTTTCCTAGTTTTATACTTGAAGGTAAGATCAAAACAGACCTCGCGACTTACCATGAGGGTGGTGAGGCACTGGCACAGGTTGCCCAGAGAAGCTGTGGCTGCCCCAACACTGGCAGTGTTCAAGACCAGGCTGGATGGGGCTTTGGGCAACCTAGTCTAGTGGAAGGTGTCCCTGCCTGTGGCAGGAGGGGTGGAACTAGATGAGCTTAATGTTCCTTTCCAACACAAAGCATTCTCTGACTTTATGAGAAACTTTTAATACACCTTTCAAAGACACTAAGGCCAAGGTGTGGGCAGATGCACAAGGCTTTCAAGAGGTACTGATATTTAGCAGAGAGATTGGGGCTGCAGGCTGCTCCTCCTTTCCTTGCACCTACAGCCTCCATTCCATGGAGCACAAGGCCTTGCTGCACACCACAAAGGGTTTGTTTGGCAGAGAAAGATATTATCCTGCTCCTGGTTTGCAGGTGATCACGCCGCTGCACTAGTGCTCTTCAGGTAGGGTGAACTGTCCCCACGTTGCAAACTATAATGAGTTATCCAAAACAACTTTTGGAAGCATGGTCCACTGCTGTTTTGCCAGGAAGGTGCAGGTCTTCGCAACTGTGGTGCCAAGTAAACTTGGGATCTTCAGAGCTACTGCTCATTGCTGTAAGAAATCATTGCTTCCTAAATAAGATCAATAACTATAGATTTGAAGACACCCAGTAACATGCACAATACAGTCAGGCTTACGAGGGCTGGGCAGGTCAAACAATTGTTTCTAGTAGAAACCAGCAGTTTTCAACATCAGTTTTCCCTGGCCATGGTATCAACAAAAGACCTTTCCCTCTTTTTCATCTCTGAACACCTTCTGAAGAGCTAAATTCAACTTTTGGTTTCAGTGAGGAAGAAGTCCAAAATGCACTAAAAAATGAAGGCTTGTCTTTAAGAGCAAACAGAAGCATTCATCTTCCACTGACAATGAAATCAAGTTAACCAATAGGGCTGTTTTTTACGAGGTTCTCAAATCCAGAACTCATAGTATTGGATAGCTCAGTTGCCTTTTATTTCTGGTTTTGAACCATCACATGCCAGAATGGGAAATGAAAATGGCCATCAAGTCTTCCGTGGCCATAATGGTTCATTAAGCAAAATTTTAAATCAACTTGTCTTTAGCTCCCTATTGCTCAAATGCAATTCTGTTCCTTCCCTTCAGGCTGTTATTAACACTTTTATAATGAGCAACTAAAATAAAAGTCAAGTGAATAAATATGCTCAAGGCTTTTTGTTATTTCTGCAATTACAGACAAACTGCCACAGTAAAGCTAAAAGCATTTAGAAAATTATATTCAAGGAAACATTTACCATAACTACAGTAATCTTTGGGCTGCTCTTAGCAACTGCAGCAGATGCTGTGAAGAAGCTGGGTCCCTGTCATTAGCCACTGCTAAAGGACAATTTGTCATCTGCTATGGCACTGCACAGGATGGTGAAATTCAACAGTGACGAGGACTGAAGTTCTGCAAAATCTTGCATTGGCACCATTGTTTATAAACTACCATGCAGTTTAAAGAAAGAACCCCAAACTATTTATTCCTCAGAAGACAAGCATTTGCTCCAGCGGGAACTGGTTCTGAAAGAGAAGAGCTCCTATAACTAGGCTAGCTGCACTGCCCAAGTGCAATCCCCATCACATAAAATACATACTCTGAATAAACCCTGACCTGCCAGTTGTTCGTTAAAGTTCTGATTTCTTTTATTGCTTATAAATCTGAATATAACAGTAAGAAGATGGCCTAAAGGCTTTTTTGACATGATACTGATCATGAAGACAAGACTGTGCATGCAGAGCACGCTGATCTCTGGTCTGTGGGAGCTCTGAGGGGTCCCAGTACTCACCATTCTACACATGGCTTTGAGCAACCTTGTCCAGTGGAAGGTATTCCTGCCTGTGGCAGGAGAGCTGGAACTAGATGGTCTTTCAGGTCCCTTTCAACCCTGACTTCTTGGTGACAAGGTTTTATACCAGATACCAGAACTCACTGTGGCGAGTCTAATACTACATGTCTCCAGGGCACTATGCCAAGCACTGCAGGTAACTATTGCTTTAACTTAGTAATTATTTATTACAGTAAAACTCCAAGGAAATTTATTCTTGGAAGAAAAGATGGTAGAAAAAAGGAAATAATTGGCAGGCAGGTTTTATGAAAAAACTAATTTTCTTCTGTGACTGGCTAACAGGCTTTTGGAAAACAGAAGACAGTAAATGTCATTTATTTTGACTTTAATAATGCTTCTGAGGCTTTTTGCGTGACATTTCCAAGCAAGCTAGTGAAACATGGTCTGGATGAAACAAAAAAGAGGGAGGAAGCCAGAACATCACACTGAGAGAGCAGTTATTCATGACCCAGGGGGCACGCTGAGTGTGCTTCTGCATTTCTCTCTCTCTGATACTATTTGACATTTCCCTAATGGCTGGAGTGAGGGAAAACAGCACATATGTCATAGGCACAGCTGAGACTGACAAGGGGCAGCCTGTAAGTAGCTTGGTTAACCAGACTGAGGATTCAAAAGAATCATGACAACTGGAAAACAGACTTGTAAAAATACTTCAATTGAAGAAATAGAAGTGGGAAATATTGTGCAAAGAAGTATAAACTGTAGAAGTACAGCCTGGGGAAAAAATGAGCTAGCCCAAAAGCCCCTCAGAAAGGGGCTGGGTTTACAGCAGATTGCAAGTGAGCTACAAAATTAGTTAACAATTCCCAATTATTATGGGAAAAGGCAAATGTCAGTCTGCAATGCAAGAACTGCAAGTGTGCTCAGAGGGCTGTGAAGACATCTTGGTCTCTTCAGCATCTTCCCTCTCTGTGTGGTATGGCCTCACAGAAGTCTCACTTTCTTTGGCACTGCCTTGCAATCTGTGCCTGCAAACACCTGATATTCCACCAGAAAAGCTGATCAACTTGTCTAAAAAGCTTCTACCCAACAGATGTAATCCAATTCTAACTGCTGTATGCAGGTGACTTCTGTCCCTGATTCTATTTTCAGGAAGACAAGATATGAGGAGCACAGCAGTGTTGACTCACTATATTTTTAACACATGTTGACGATGGACTCTGATTGCCTTTATAGTAATTTGGGTTGTTCTTTCATTTTATGGGCTTTGCATAAATTTCCTTAGAGCAAAATACTGTCAGGGAAATAAAAGGGCTGTTCCTTTTCTCTTTTAGATTCAAATCTTGAGTTCTTAGATTTCGCCTTGTTCTCCCTTTGCCCTTAGCAAATCAAGCACATTTTCAATTTTGACAGTAATTTATCTTCAAAGGAGAAAATAATTGATCAAGAAGCCATTTGCAAATGTGTTTCAGAGTGTAATCTGAATGGGAACATCTAACTGCATGGAAGTAGAATCGCAAAAGCTTACCAGTAATTCCTGTTTCCCCAGAGACAGTAAGGATGGAGTTTCTGTGTGTGCCAGCCCTCAAGCTGGGTGCCCTCATGGGCAGCACCCAGACATCTCACAGCTGATGCACATCTAGAAGACTTTTAACCATTGCTCCACAAGAGCTGGGAGCTAAAACTGGTATCCTTCACCCCCTGTAGAACTCCTTAGCACCCTTCCTCTCACAGTGAATACAGCTTGTGGCAGGCTCACAAGAGACAGGTTTATTATAGCTTTGCATGATGAAACGTCACTCTTGGCAGGGCTCTGGTGAGAGGTGTACTCCAGGGTATTTGGAAGGCATCCCAGCACAGCCACAGCTCAACCCGCCCAATGCCAACCTGAGCACAAAGAGTGGCTTCACACTCTGACAGTGAAAACAGGAGCAGAAAGGGGAAACCAAGCTGAATGTATGTGACATGGCCACAGTCAGGAATTAGAGCTTCAGAGGCTTCAAAAAGCCATTTAGATAAATCTAAAGAAGAAAAATCTATTAAGAACTGTTAAGCCAAAAAGATACCATGGCTAATTCAAAAGGTCCTTAAGCCATAACGTGCTGAAGGCTAAGGGAATATCATTATAGATCTCCCCCTGTGGTTTTACCATTTCCAAAGCAACTCCTACTATTCTCCATTGCCAGAGGTGGGATGCTGGGCTGAACAGACATTTGCCCTGGAATTGTGAAGCTGTTCCAGAGCTCTTTGGAGGTAAAAGCAAGCACAGTGCTGCCTAGGCTGCAACAGCAGCCTGGACATGCTGGTGATACAGATCCAGGGAATGGAAATGTCACTGTCTCTCCTGCATGTCTGCTAGCTAGGCTACAAAGAGCAGTAACTGGTGTACATTGCTAGAAGATTAATAACCACTTTTAGATTAATAACCGCTTGAAACATCTAATGATGTAGCATTTCATACTATGGTCTGATGGACATAATATGCCCACAATCCAAACAAAAGACATTTTAATATTCAGTTAACAGTCATCAAAAGCAGCACTAATAATAAACACATTCTTTTTAGTATTAATGTATTACAGCACTTTAATCACAAAGAATTTTGGTTTTGTCACTTACAAATGAAATCCTTCTCTCTCCTTGGAGTAGTAAAACATCATTTTAATATGATAAATGTGAAATGCTCTCTGTATTTTTCTACTTACCAAGTTTTTACTGCCAGATAGAATCACAGAATCATAGAATCACAGAACAGTTAGGATTGGAAAGGACCTTAAGATCATCTAGTTCCAACCCCCCTGCCAGGGACAGGGACACCTCACACTAAACCATGCCACCCAAAGCTATGTCCAACCTGGCCTTGAACACCGCCAGTGGTGGAGCATTCACAGCTTCCCTGGGCAACCCATTCCAATGCCTCACCAACTTAACAGTAAAAAGCTTCCTCTTTATATCCAACCTAAACTTCCCCTGTTTAAGTTTGAACTCATTACCCCTTGTCATCTCACTACAGTCCCTAAGGAAGAGTCCCTCCCCAGCATCCCTATAGGACCCCTTCAGATATAGGAAGGCTGCTGAGATTTCCACACAGCCTTCTCTTCTTCAGGCTGAACAGCTACAACTCTATCATCCTATCTTCATAGGGGAGGTGCTCCAGTCACTTGATCATCCCTGTGGCCCTCCTCTGGACTTGTTCCAACAGTTCCATGTCATTTTTATGTTGAGGACTCCAGAACTGCACACAATACTCCAAGTGAGTTCTCACAAGAGCAGCGTAGAGGGGCAGGATCATCTCCCTCAACCTGTTGGTCATGCGCCTCTTGATGCAGCCCAGGATATGGTTGGCTTTCTGGGCTGCAAGTGCACACTGCTGGCTCATGCTCATTTTCTCATTGACCAACACCCCCAAGTCCTTCTCTGCAGGGCTGCTCTGAATCTCATCTCTGCCCAACCCGTAGCTGTGCCTGGGATTGCTCTGACCCAGGTGTAGGACCTTGTACTTGTCACGCTTAAACTTCATCAGGTTGGCATCAGCCCACCTCACAAGTGTGTCAAGGTCCTTCTGAATGGTATTCCTTCCGTCCAATGTATCAACCGAACAACACAGCTTGGTGTCATCAGCAAACTTGCTGAGGGCGCACTCAATCCCACTGTCTATGTCACCAACAAAGATGTTGAACAAGACTAATTCCAACACCAATCCCTGAGGTACACCACTCGTTACTGGTCTCCAGCTGGACATTGAGCCATTGACCACAACTCTTTGCATGTGGCTATCTTTATCCACCAAGTGGCCCATCCATCAAATAGATGTGTCTCCAATTTAGAGACAAGGATGCCATGTGAGACAGTGTCAAACACTTTGCACAAGTCCAGGTAGATGACGTCAACTGCTCTACCCCTGTCCATCAGTTACGTACCTCCGCTGTAGAAGGACACCAGCTTGGTCAGGCAGGATTTCCCCTTAGTGAAGCCATGCTGGCTGTCACCAACCACCTTGTTGTTTTTCATGTACCTCAGCATGCCTTCCACGAGATTCTGCTCCACGATTTTGCCAGGCACAGAGGTCAGACTGACTGGCCTGTAATTCCCTGGGTCATTCATTTTTCTCTTCTTGAAAATGGGGGTTGTATTTCCCTTTTTGCAGTCATCGGGAACTTCACCTGATTGCCATGATTTTTCAAATATGAGATCAATATAAACCTCCCCTCATAATTAAAAGAAAAAAAAAAGTTACAATTTCTCATCCCAACAGAGAACGATTAAGCAGTTTAGTAAACAGGTGTAATAAAACATGCAATATTCTGTTAATGCATTATTTCATAAGCACAGATCTCAACATTTTACTCCAACTGTGCAAACTTGCAACTCTTAACATTTAGTTTTATCACAGCTACAAGGTGATACTGACCAACTCAAATGACACAGTTGGAAACAATAGTGCAACGTTGCAATGGCTTCTATTTAATTCTCTTTACAATGACACAGAGCACAGAATATGATTATGATTTATAAAAAATGTATTTATAAAACAATCAACTTACAGGGTTATCAGTAGATTCATCAGCCAACTGTAAACCAAAGTAATCTCTCTCTGTCAAAATGAGATGTTTGAAGACTACATCCAACAGAACTTGTCCCTGATCATATTTATTAACTCTGAAAGTCCAGGGCAGTGAGCTTGCTGCACACTCTTCTCACTGTCCTGAGGATCTCAAACTTGACCATCTCATGATTGCTACAGCCAAGGCTGTGCTGGAGCATCACATTTCCAAACAGCCCCACTCTGCTGGTGAGCATGAAGTCAAGCATGGCACCTCTCCTTGTTGGCTCCTGTTAATTGCAGAAGGATGTTTTCTTCCATACAATCGAGGAACTTCCTGGATTGCTTGTGCTGGGCAGTACCATGCCTTCAACAGATATCCAGTTGGTTGAAGTCTGCAATGAGAATGAGGGCCTGCAAGTGTGAGGCTCTTCCTACCTGTCTATTAGAGTGCTTCATCCATAGAGTCCTCTTGATCAGCCAGTCTGCAACAGATCCTCATAGTAATGTTCCCCATAGCTGTTTTCCCTTTAATCCTGACCCACAAACTGTCAACTGCTCACCTGTCCCCAGACAGAGCTCCACACTCTCCAGTCTGTCCCTCACATAAATAGCAACTTCCCCCCACACACACACGCACACACCTGGGCCTGTCTTTCCTAAAGACCCTGTAACCTTCTATTCCAACACATCAGTCATAGGAGCCATCCCACCATGTTTCTGTGATGCCTATGATATCATACCCCCATAGATGTGCACACATCTCTAATTCCTCTTTTAGTCCCCATGCTACAAGTGTTTGTATAGAGGCATCTGAGCTGAGCTCCAGATGAAGCCAGCTCCAAGCATTTATTATAGGTGCTGGTAACTGACTGGGAGTGCTGGGATCGACTGGTGGGGGGGGGGGGGGGGGGGGGGGGGGGGGGGGGGGGGGGGGGGGGGGGGGGGG
>JASSUY010008328.1:0-10837 GCA_032466535.1 Forpus xanthops | reverse complement strand
CTTTTGATGCAGCCCAGGATACGGTTGACTTTCTGGGCTGCAAGAGCACACTGCCGGCTCATGTTCATTTTCTCATCGACCAACACCCCCAAGTTGTTCTCCTCAGGGCTGCCCTGAATCTGTTCTCCAGTCTTCATTTTTATTAATAACCTATGCCATATTACTTTGTGGTTTTCATTTATGTAGTGTACTGTGTGCCATCATACTTAGTAGGCGATTTTCACTAAAATAGGTCTTTGGAATAGGTTTTAAGATGTATTTTAGTGGGTTGAAAACTTGATTTGTCACATTTAGCAGTTTCAGACTATATACTATGGTTTCTAGCTTAGTTTAGGCAGAGTCAAAAAGATTAACCTTTTAAGTGGAAAATTCCTCATGAACTGACTAATATTTCAAGTTTTTATTACCCTGAACACACAGTGTGTGTTGTGATAATGAAAACCTTTGCCTTTCTTGTCATTCAACAGTCAGGGCTGAACAAGGTTTTGACTCACTCCTGTTTTTCTAAACCTGTTCTGTGCTTTTCTTCAAATATACAGAAGTTCAGATGACAGGAGAGGTTACTGTCTGGTGGAATGTGACTGATCTCAAGTGGCTCTATCAAAAACCATGGTACTGCTATACCATATCTCATATATGTGTCATATCTTACGTATCATATATGACATTTATCATATAGCATGTATGCATATGTATCATATTGTACATATGTCATATATATCGTATCACATATATCACATAATTTTCAGTAATTTTAGCACCAACAGCTGAGAACAAATGCTAAAGCAGAAAAGGCTGAAATGCCATTTCCCTTTGCTTTGTGAAGTGCACGTAACAGTAAACTTAGAGGCAAGTTTTTTATAATTAAATAGACCCAAGAACCATTTGAAATCTTTGGCCTCCATTTCTGCTCCCACATACTGTTTTCACAAAATATTCTGACTTTCTCCAGTATAGAATCCCTCTTGATGACCAGAAGAATTAACACAGCAGTGACTGCAAAATCCAAAGAGTGAAATTCAAGCTTTGACACTCAAGTGGGGAGCCTTTTTGTTAAGTCAGTATGAATATACCTGACAGATTTATAAAACCCTTTAGAAATACCTGAGAAGAAAAAGGATATTGATATCCAAGGATATTTCTTGTCACTTCAGATGAATGCCTGAAAATGCATTGTCTGAAAATGCTAAAGAAATCTTTCAAATAACAAGTGAAATCATTTTCACATCACTTGTTCTCTAGAAGTAAAACTTCCTTGTGTTTGAATGGAAGTCATTCTGCTTGTAACTAATGACAAAATAATTTTTACCTTTTAAAAGCTTACTTTAAAGGAGTGAGACATCGGAAAGGTCCAAGTTCATTAAAAGAAGTAGGATGTTTGATCACTTTCAATTTGGCTCTCACTCTGAACAAGGTATACTTGTATAGGGGAATAAGTTATACTTGCATAGTGGAGAGAGGGTGTGTTTATAGAGACATGTCAACACTGTAGTGGTAATTATATGTTTCTGTTGTACTTGATTATCACACTTGAGATCTAAGTTGTCAGCTGGTCATCAAGTGCTGAAGCAACTGGGTAAGTCTTTAGCCTGTGCAAAGCTGAAAAGTAGAAAGTACCACTTAAGGCTGTTAGGTGCTCTCTGCAAACTGTGCTTAAACATATGGAGATTACCTGTATGCACACTTTCAAATTGAATCCTGTTTAAAAGAGTGGAGAAAATGCACATTTGTGTTGTGAACCTGGTGATTTTCTTGATGAAAAAAATGGCTTTCTTTAAATACCTGGTTACCTTTTTTCAAGTAAGAAAGTTCTGGTCTTGAAATACTCTTTAATATATATTATGGGTAGCTTTAGAGTGCATTAGTTTTCTTTTAGCACAGAGTCAATGGGAGAATAACCAAGTTTAAGTTCATATGAATGAACAATCTGAACGATGTGTTTGCATGACAGAACAGTATGAATTACACAGAATATACAAAGAATTTTTTTCCAGTATTAAATTTTATTAAAAGCAAAGAAGTTTTAGTCTGACTTTTAGTAGTAAAAATAGCTGACATAAATATATGTGTTGCAGTATAAATACTTAAGGCTTATGAATTTTTTTTTCTCAGGATAAAACAAACCTTTCCAGAATGTTTTTCATGTTCCAACTACAAAGGCAATTTGAAATATGATGCAAGGATAAAAAAGTAGCAGGATAATTAGGTGCCACAATGTAATGTTGGCAAGTTGATACATTCATTGCAGTGGAAATGCTTCTGCTGTAGTGCCCACTATGAAAATGCTTGTAATAAAACTAAATTATTTTTAGACTTCTCTCATTGCATTCTCTCTCTTAAATACAGGCATCCATACACATTTGTCTTTGTTTGCCTTTGTAACTAGGAAATGTTCTGTAGGAGACCTTGATGTTCAGGGGTTTTGTGTTTTTATGTACCGTGCATGTCTCAGCTGGCTCTCTACTCTGTTTTTCTGCCATTTTGAAATGCTGCTTTCTTGCTAGCTAATAGCTTATTAGTTCAATGGAAAGTCTGACTGTAGAAGAGATGGGTAATTAGGATGCTTTTCCATTGTTATGAGACCAAGATGGAAGTTGTAACTGGTGGTACTGATGTTTACTTTGTCTGATTAGTTTCAGAGACCCATTGACATGCTTGTAAGCTGGGTAAGGCTGAGTTCAGTTGGCTTTTGTTTTCCTCCATGCATAAGACAAACAACACAACCCGAACACTTGCCTCAGGTTAACTCTCATCTCTTTTGAACAACTGTTTTGCTTGGAAACCTTGCATGTGTACTTATGTAGATCTGTATTTTTAATAGTAATATTTTCTTTCAAAAACATGCTGATCACACTGTTCCCGTAGAAAGTTTGAAAATACCTGTGGGTAATGACACCACCAGTATGACTGCCTGGATTTTTAATTGTAAATATTTTCTTAGCCCGTAGTGTGGATATTATTCTGCACTGGCCCTATTATAGAGTTGCAGTTGAGATAGTACTTTATTAACAGCCTGTTTCAAATTCATTGAGCTGATATCCCCACAGGTCTCTTAAGTGCTTCTATTTGTCTTGTACTGTACACATTTAGCAGTCTGTCAGAGATCTTCAGAAGTTTGTGTATTGCTTTCACATACATGTCTGCTTTGGCTTTCCTTGTTGCTCATTGGGTTGTAAACATTAATTGTCATATCTGTCTTCATACCTAGTCAGCTCTTCCTTTTCTGCTTGCTTTAACAAACAGTACCTTCCTGACACCTTTATGGCTTGCTTTATCTGCTTGAAGATTACAGGTATTTTTCTACTAGATAAACAAATAGGTTTACTCTTTCATATGCATCAGCAGTTCTTAAATGTGCAATTTTTTGAGCTTTAATCTTTACTAATTATCAAATGACTGTGCCCTGCAAGGAAGCAAACTTTGATATTTAAGTTCTGATTACCTGTTTACGTCCCTGAAGATTATCATTTCTTCAGATGAGCATTGGTCTCATCTCTGAGCATATTTTGCAATAGTCTTCATTTGAAAAGCCCCTTTTGACAAGGTTTATGACACTGGAAGGCAGTTACAGTGCAGACGCCTAACCTGTGTATGAACCTTTATGTGAAGGATTAAGCAGAAAGTGGTGCCTACAGCAGGCATGATTAACTGAGAAATGTTTTCCTGTGATTTTTCTTAAATCCTTATTCAGCGCTCTACTTCAAGGTGAGTTTTCTCTTGAGACAGAGGGAGATTAAGAATCATAGAATCATAGAATAGTTAGGGTTGGAAAGATTGTCAAGGTCATCCAGTTCTAACCCCCCTGCTAGGGGCAGGGACACCTCACATTAACCATGTCACCCAAGGCTCTGTCCAACCCAACCTTGAACACTGCCAACGATGGAGCATTCACAACTTCCCTGGGCAACCCATTCCAGTGCCTCACCACCCTCACAGTAAAGAATTTCTTCTTCGTATTCAATCTAAACTTCTCCTGTCTAAGTTTGAACCTGTTACCCCTTGTCCTATCACTACAGCCCCTCATGAAAAGTCCCTCCCCAGCATCTCTATAGGCTCCCTTCAAATACCGGAAGGCTGCTATGAGATCATCACACAACTTTCTCTTCCCCAGCATGAACAGCCCCATTTTCTCAGCCTATCTTCATATGGGAGGGGCTCCAGTCCCCTAATCATGCTTGTGGCCCTCCTCTGGACTTGTTCCAACACTTCCATGTCCTTTTTTATGCTGAGGACACCAGAACTGCACACAATACTCCAAGTGAGGTCTCACGAGAGCAGAGGGGCAGGATCACCTCTTTTGACCTGCTGGTGACACTGCTTTTGATGCAGCCCAGAATACGGTTGGCTTTCTGGGCTGCAAGAGAACACTACCGGCTCATGTTCATTTTCTCATCGACAAACACCCCTACAAAGATTTCTGTAAGGTAGAGTGGTTTTCCCATTCACTGTTAATTACCTTACAATACAAGGAAGGTGATAAATTGCATGACTTGCTTTAGAAATTGAACTGTTACAAATTGTCTGCAGAAGCTGCTATGCTTTAAATTTATGAGCAAGATGAAATTGTACTTTTACCTTTTTTGTCTGGCGTTTTCAATATACAATTGAGGTGAAAACAGTGGGGGAAGCAGAAGAGCAAAGGGCTAGAGTTACGACCCAACAAGCTTTATGTGAGGGTAAGTAGCTGTTAGCTAGAAGTATATCAGGTTAAGAATGAGACCTCCTTTAAATTGACCTTTTGTTATTCATTGGCAAGTGAATAGGGTTGGTAGGATTTCTGAACTACTGTGATATACCTTCTAAAACAGTTTTTAAGTTATGTAAGCATCAATCTAATCTAAACCATTTTGAAGCCATTTCCTTCTTCAAAATAATTGGTGTTTCATTACTTTAATTTCCAAAATGCATCTTTGAAATAAGCATCATGATCCAAGCCTTATCAAATGATAATTCTAGCTTGCCAATCAAGCTTTTCAGTTTGGGTGATACAAGATGTGCTCAATGGAGAATATTGGAAAAATTGAATCTGTTTATTGGGAGGTGATTGCAAATGGATGTACCAAATTAGCAGAGATACAGCAAAGGAATATCAGCTGTTTGCATTGCAAGAATAAGAGAATGTCAAACTGGACCAATAGTTTTTACCACGTATTTACAACTAATCAATAGAAGTCATTGAGCTAAAAGATAGTCACGCTAATAAGAGGTCCAAAGGATAGCAGTCATTTATAGAAACAATAAAAAACTGTATAATAATTCACAGTTGTTATAATTTTTTTCTTCAAAACATTGTAAGCCTCTAATGAAAGGAATATAGAAGGAATTTATGCCCAAGACAATTTTCTGCTTATGTCCACTTTCAAATGTCTGGCAATCTCTTCTGCAGTAGGGAAACTAGGTTTGACCTGTGACTGATATGACAGCCCAATTTTCTGTAGGAATTTTACTGTAGCTTTTTCTAACTGACTGAAATACCTCTGAAAATCTACCCTTAAGAGCAAAACTTCCATTTTGTAATCTTATGTTGAAACTGCCGTCATTCACTTCAGTGTAATCAAGTTGGCATTACAATTAAATTTCTAAATTAGTGACAGTATGAGAAAATTAAAGCATATTGGATGAGAAATGGCATGACATTAAATAGGGTTAAATAGAAACATTTTTGCCTTTTCAAGGAAAAAAATCCCAACATAACTGTTAAATCAACCCAGAATATTACATTCGACCCATATGAGTGTATATTCATCTTGCTCTATAAATTAGAGAGAAATAAAATGAACCTTTGGATGCTTCTAGAATAAATTTATGAGAGGTTTTCTGTCATTGTTCTTAAGAGTCTATATATAAAAATGAAACCTTTGTTGTTTTAAAAAATAGACATTTTTAGCTGACTCTAAACAATTATTCTTGTTCTAAAACTTTATTTTTGGTGCATGCAGTATAATCAAAATGTTCTATTTTGATCTGCACCATGGACAAACAGGAACTTGTCTCTTTTCGTCAAAGGCTTCATAAGAACAAGAACTCATGTAAACTCTTATGAGCTAAATTACATGTGAAAGAAATTTAAACAACTGGCTTAGAAAACCAGAACTGAACTGTCTAGAATATATTCATCTGATAGTGCTACCAGTAAGCAGGAATCTAGGTTGATTAGTCTAAACAAACACCAAACAAGAAAACAAAAAATGAGCTCTGTTGCAGTTCTAGTGATTACTCCAATGTTTTGCTTCTACTACATTTAAATCTGTCACGAATACAGATTTTCAAATGAGGCAGCAAGATTAACAGTATCTCAATGCTAAGAAGAGGCAGGAGAAACTCTCAAAATTCATGGAATAAGGTATCTGGCTTTTGAAAGCTATATAAACCATTATTTGGGCAGATGATTTCCTGTAATTTGTAAGATTCCAATGCTTAGAAATTTTTCAGTACTGTGGCCAGGACAATAACAATATTTTCATTGCATTAATGTATGATGGACAAGATGCTAAATAAAATTATCTCTTTGTGTGTAAGACCTTAGATTGTCTAAGCCTTCCTTCTTAGCAGGCTGCGATGATTGCTGCATTTTGCTGTAACTACAGATCTAGATAATTTTCTTACAGCAAATCTTGAAAACATATTTGAATATTTGTTTAACTTAGTTGCATGGAAGATCTGTAGTAGCTGCAACAGCTGATGCTCTGACTATTCAAAACCCCTTGGAAAAGGTTGAAAAGCCTCCTTTACCATCTTTGTAGTGCCTCAATAGCATGGGAAACCTGGAGGATTGATGCAAAAGGGACCTTTTAATTGATGTTGAAGTCTAGGTATTAAAACAGGAGGATTCAGGGGCAAGGGGTATTTTTCAAATACCACAAACCAAAGCAATGTGTTTAATAGTGTAGAAGACAATTGCTTACCAAGAAAGCTGAGGAATGGACAGATTTTTTCTTTTTTTTTTTCTAGAAAAAAATCATGTGTCACTTAACTTGAAGGTGATGGGGAGGTAGAGAAAGATTTTAGAGGCAACTGGAAAACAGAATAAAATTCAAGAACAGGAAGGGTTCTCCAGAAGTCATCTAGTCATTTCTATTCCCACCATTTTGGCTGGAAAAGCTAATTCATTATTTAAGCAGCTGGAAGAAGTAGAATATGGGAATGAATAGAATAAGGTTTTACAGCAGAGGAGAAATCATGTTTGCATCTGCCTCCTATTTCATTACTTGGACGACCACATTTTCCATTCACTGCCACTTAGTTTCTATCTTATCCCCTCATTCGCTTCCTGAAATATTAGCCATCTTTCTCTCAACTTTTCCAGAGATGTCCCTGTGAGCTGTCATTAGAGGTATTATAAGGAAGGCAGATTTTGAACCTTCTTTCTGCACTTGAGACCTCTTTATTTGAGGGAAGGCTGGAATTCACATTTGGAATCTATAGCTGAAGTGAGCTAATCCTAAAGATAAAAAGCCCTTCTGCTCTTAGCAGACCCCATTAGATTCAGTTTAGCTACATTTGAGTTCTAAGAATTTCATAATATGGTATATTTTGGATATAATTTACTGTCCCAAGACACAATTGATTGTCTGGGGTATATGACTTCATCCGAACTAACAAATATGTTATGTAGTGGGCATCAAAGGCCTTATGGTTAGTGAAAAGAAAATCACTGTGGAATCGGCATCTGTGGAGGCTGCCAGAAGGATTGTATTCTTCTCAGGCAAGAGTGTCAAAAATGTTTTGCTACAATATATACAGTGTTTGAGAACAGAACTTAAAAAGGTATTGAGATACTAGGATTAAAATAATACTCTGCTTATAAAATTTATGTGCATATTGTTCCCCCCACCCCAATGCTGTAGCAGCAGGTTTTTTGTTTTTGGTTTTTTTGGCCATATTTTCTATGATCAGATTTTATGATAAGTTTTCTGTATTCTCCATTCAAGCAAAAAAAACTGAACCAATCTGCATTACAAGACAATAAAATTGTCACTTAGCAATATGAAATTCGTTACATTTGTGAAGTAACCAAAAGAATGGGTCACTGGGACCAGACTTTGAGAAAGTGTTTCCTGTGCCAGTAAGGGATTTGTTGCACAGACTTTGATAAGATGTATATGATGTGGCATTACTGCTGAGAGGAAATGCAGTTATTCAGACAGAACCTCCAGAAGCACAGCATCCTGGTTTTAAAATTATTGTTGTGATTTAAAACTCTGCATTCTTAATTTTTTTAACATGTTCAAGTTGTGTCCTGTACTATCTCTGAATGTGGAGGGTAATATGACACTTCAAAGATATTTAAGCTTGGTTTTTTTGCAAGGAGGGTGTAAAGTGATATTGGTATCCCTGTATCATTTCATCACAATATTTCAATAAATTAAGGTTTGTATTTAATTATACAGAGGTTAAATAATTCTCTTTCAAGTTCTTTAGGTAAGAGATTTCTTAGGAGTATCTCAAAGATACAGTGACCAGTATTTAGTTCCTGTCAGAACATTTTAGTTCAAGACTTCTGATTGCAGCTTTCCAGGAGTATGGTTTGTGTGCATGATTTATGCCTGCCCACTGAGCATATACAAATAAATATTAAGTAAAGGAAGCTACTTCTAAATGAACAGTAGTTTCAATCTGTAATTAATGCTTCATGTACATTCCTGTGTCTTGGCTCAACTCCACTGGTTCAATGACTAAAGGGTGTTTCATGCTCCATCAGTGTGAGGTCAAGGAACGGGATTTCTGTGCAATTCTATGCAAGTCTTCAAGTAGCTTCTCTTGCGCCTCTGTGCATAGCAAAAAAAATCTATATACCCCAATGTAGTCATAAAATAAGCACACTTTGCATCCTGTAAAACAAAGCTTGTGAAACAAAATTTGGGGCACCACCAGCAGTGCAGCTTTGTTCTCGTGGTTCTTCAGTTCCAAAAATGCATGTTCAAACAACAACAAAAAGATGATATATAGCTGAAAGCTGTTTTCTTATTGCTCTGTATGCCTTTTTTCCTTCTGCTTGACAACCTCCTCACCCCTTGTTCTGATTACTAAAAATTGTCCTTTCTTTTGTCCTGCAAGTATTTTTGATAAAGAGGATTCACTAGCATTTTTCTTGGTTCTGCTGCCTTTAGCTTTCAAAAATTAAGATCTTCTTAGGAATTTGATGTCCTTGAGGCTCAAAAATTTAGGATTTTTCATTAAAAAGGCTATGAGCTAGAATTATTGCAGTAACAGAGGCACGTATGCTCTTAAACCCAGCTTTTTAAATGTAGTCTTTAAGTGTATAGCAGTAAACCCAACATTTTCTGCTGCAATGTGAGGTTGGTGTGTTTAACAGGAATGAGGCAAAAGAACAGGTGAAAGAAGTTACTCTTCTACCGTACAGTTTTTCTATCCAGCATTTGTTGATTCAAGGCTCCCACACACTTTTCCTTTTCTTTAGCTGTGCAGTGACAGCTCCTTATCCCATTCTAGTCTGCTTTAAGAAGAGCCTTTATTTGTGATGTTACTGAGAAACATTCCACTACACGAAATATTTGAATATACTATCACAGATGTTTTAAGCAGGAAGGACAGTTCTTTCTCATTTTACTGATGGGTGGTTTTCATCATTACTTTTAATGAAAGGGTAAGCAAGATTTGACAAAAATATTTCATAGAACCTGAAGAGTTATTTGCCTGTTGAGGGAACACTGATAGTTAGTTTCAGGTTTCAAAAGTAAAAGTTTTGCCTTTTGAACAAATTCGTACAAGCACCACCACTGAACATGTATGGTAGATAAGGTGCAGAATTTTGCCTGCTCACCCCAGGCTGCTACCTAGGCTATTTGTTTCTCATTAGTCTTGTTGCTACCAGCAGTAGGGGTATATAAACACAGGTGTAGTATAAAGACAGCTGAGATGGTTCTAGATGAATCTGCTTAAATACCGGAAGCAATCTACATTTTTTTCAAGGGGTAGATGAGCCTACACGTCAGTTTGCACTAGGACAATTAGTGTACTTTCAGTCCACATATAGAACTGGCTTGCAGTGCACATTGAGATATTTTCCCTAGGAAAGACAGAATAACGCTATGAAAATACTAGTTGTGCAGATCCACCAAAGTCAGATGAGCTACACATTGTCTTGGCACAGTAAAATGATCCACATGATAAAAAAAAAAAATTAATTATTTTTGCTGGTTTAACCACAACTGTCAGATTCTTCCAGCACTGCTACACCAATCAGGGGTTTGCACCCTTTCCGGACTTAGCTAACTGTGTCAGCAAAATTAGTTGGTTTTTCCACTGTTGAATTTTTTTCCCATTGCTGGACAAAACTATTGTCCTGGTTTTGAAATGTGTAAAATAGCACAGTGACATTTTTGAGCAGGAACTTGAGTTATCATTTCAATACTTGATGGCCAGAAAACCATTTTGGAGCTTTTTAGAAAGCACCAACTCTAGTGCTGTAGACAGGGCATGCTTAAGCTATTATCTTTGCAAGGATCTATGCCGAGTGGTTAGCCAGAGTGAAAAGTGCAACTTTAACTATGTTAAAACACTGCTCTGTTAAAACCGTGTTTAAACCCTTTATGGGTGCAAATATTCAGGGGCTTGGAATGTTTAATTAGGCTGCAAAGGAAGAGAGTAATTAATCATATTTAGAATCACAGAATCATAGAATAATTAAGGATTGTAAAGGACCTTAAGATCATCTACTTCCAGTCCCCCTGCCATGGGCAAGGACACCTCCCACTAAACCATGTCACTGAAGGCTGTGCCCAGCCTGGCCTTGTACTCCGCCAGCGATGGAGCATTCACAGCTTCCCTGGGCAACCCATTCCAGTGCCTCACCACCCTTACAGTAAAGAATTTC
>JASSUY010008326.1:0-32160 GCA_032466535.1 Forpus xanthops | reverse complement strand
CTCGTAAAGTGGGGGGGAAAAGAAGGTTGGGAGGAGTGAGTGGGCAGGCAGATTGATTTACGCCTCAAACCACGACAACTTTGTACACATATTTCTCACATACTGATCATCTTCTTTTGTATGTTTTCTGCAGTTCTGACATGCAGGGGTTCACACATAACCCAAGGCTTTTATAGTATTACATACAACATTTGAAATGATTGCCCACATGTCCAAAAGTAGACTAGCAGAAATAGAAAAGCAAGAGACTCTTTTTGATTTTCTTTAATGTTTCCTTGATGTTTCATGGTTTAACCAAGACTTTTCTATTTTCTTATTTGAATTACCACCATGCAGTTTTTGTATGTAGGCCTCTTTGGAACTGTTCTTGACATCTGGGCTATTTAAGCCAAAGTTTCTGTTCATTTTGTCCTGGTGGTAGCAACCTCACAGAGAGAACATTAATTAAAATTTGTGCTTGTCCAAGACTCTGCCTTCAGGTTTTTTGCCATAGCGAAATAAATCTGTTCATTGGCCCAACCAGGCTATTGCAGTTCAGCCATCGAGACGGGCAGCTTGGATTCTGAGATGTAAAGAGCAAGGTACCACTCTGAGACTGCTGATTTAAGCCTTGTCACACTTCTGTGCCCTTGTGTGGGCACCCGGTCTGCAATAGTGCTGGTCACCAACATCTGCCATATTGAACAAATTTGAGAGATTACTATTCTGTGCTGTAGCTGGCAAATACAAACAGCTGCCAGGATTGTACAAGTCAGTGGCTCGCAGTCTGACACATGAACTGAAAAGTTCTCCATGCTGAAAGATAGTTGGGATGGGAAGTAGGGAGCATTCTGCTGCTTCGTGCTGGTGATTGTTCTGTCCCGCTGCCAGACTTTTCAAAATCCTCATTTACCTATTTCTAATCGCCTTTTATACTGTTTCTTATTAAGATCCTGCTTAATACAAGCATTATTTCCTGCTTCAAGCAGGTGACCCGAGGAGATCTGCAAGCAGTCTGCAAAGTTCTTTTTAGAGCAAATCCAGATGATATTTACCCGCAGATCCATGTGTAATTAAGTCTTAGGTCTTACTAGAGTGTCTGTCACTGAGTTCTGGGGATTTTCTGTTTTCCTTCTCAAATAAGGATATTAGAATCATAGAATAGTTAGGGTTGGAAAGAACCTTAAGATCATCAAGTTCCACTCCCCCTGTATGGGCAAGGACACCTCCATTAAACCATGTCACCCAAGGCTATGTCCAACCTGGCCTTGAACACTGCCAGCTATGGAGCATTCACAACTTCCCTGGGCAAACCATTCCAGTGCCTCACCACCCTTACAGTAAAGGATTTCTTCCTCAGATCCAGTCTAAACTTCCCCTGTTTAAGTTTGAACCCGTTACCCCTTGTCCTGTCTCTACAGTCCCTCACGAAGAGTCCCTTCCCAGCATCCCTATAGCTCCCCTTCAGATACCGGAAGGCTGCTTTGGTGTCTCCATGCTGCCTTCTCTTCTCCAGGCTGAACAGCCCCAACTCTCTCATCCTGTCTTCATACAGGAGGTGCTCCAGTTCCCTGATCATCCTTGTGGCCCTCCTCTGGACTTGTTCCAACAGTTGCATGTCTTTTTTTATGTTGAGGACACCAGAACTGCATGCAAGGCTCCAAGTGAGGTCTCACAAGAGCAGAGTAGGGGGGCAGAATCACCTCCTTTGACCTGCTGGTCATGCTCCTCTTGATGCAGCCCAGGATATGGTTGGCTTTCTGGGCTGCAAACGCATGCTACCAACTCATGTTCATTTTTTCATCGACTAACACCCCCAAGTCATTCTTTGAGTTGGGTTTGCAAGCCGGTAAAAACAAGTACAAAATGTTACCAGTGTGTCATTTCAGTTTTTATTCATAGCAAGGAAAAGCAAAGTTTCCTGTTAGAACAGGTATTCTCAAGTTTCACCTGTGAGTCTTCAATGAGGAACCTGAAGCAAACATGTATAACTTTGTGACTGATAGGGGTGGGATATGTCCCAGGTTACTTGGCAGCTGGTCTTCTCCTCCTTTATTCATGATATTGCACAATTAGCCATTGCATAAAGGTTTGTAATTAAATGCATTTTCAAGGACAGTATGTGTAACTTTCCCATTTTACTGACTGAGGAAGTTAAGGTCTAGAAAAAGGAAGTGGTTATTCACAGAGCCTGGAGAGGAAACTGAGTCCAGAAATCCACATCATAGACAATGTAGACAATGTAACATGCCCTAAAATAACCATTGCATTTCAGACATGCATTCCAAAGGTATAAAATACCCATTACTCTTCTTTTTAACCAGCTAACCCTCTTTCTTTTTTTCCAGATAATATCTTGGAACCAGGATGTAAGAACAGATGACTTGTAACCCAGCAAAACTTTTGGTGAGTCAATTAAATTTCATTCAAAAGGAATATGGTCAGTAATCCTGCTGTAAGGCTTTACTTACTAGTCAATTAGTTGCAGTAGAGCAGAAAGCATACAGCTGTTCAGTTAGACATTACTACTGACATGCTTGTGACAACAGGTGAAACTGTGGCTGTCAACAGGCTTGCAGTGAAGTGACAGCCCGCTGTGGAGAAGGTGCAGAGGAAGTGTCAGGAAAATGGTGTTGGTGGAGCTGAGAATGCAGAAATCCCTTTATTTGCTCTGTGACTTCAGGTCTCAGCCCAGCTCTTTGAAACTGCAACTGGCATAATAATAATATGTTGCCACAACAGCATTATCTGCCCCTGTTGATGTTCTGGTGCAAAACACAAACCTTAAACCAGCTTGTCTCAGAGCAGCTAAATGAGTTGAATCTCTTCTGTAAGCTCTTGCCTCTGTGGGGCCCTTAACACAGCATGGAGAGGCTGAACCAGATATTGACAGGTCTCCTGTGCACAGTTTGTGTCCTTTTTGTTTATCTGCCATGAGTAAACTCTGTGATCCTGGTCTTGTTCTTGTCAGACTAATCCTGTCTGTGATGGGTATTCTCTGAGGTCAAGGGATGTTCCCAGTGCCTTGTGGCCTTCAAAGCTTAGTCCCGTGGATTTGGGGAGATTTTTGCTGTTAATTATTCTGAAGGCAGGAGCTACAGCCTGATTTTGTTTTCTGCATCAGTTGAACCTGAGTAAGGGAGTCCCCATTTTCATTCATTCTTTCAATCCATGGGTACAAAAGCATTGGTTAAAAAGACACCTCTCCATTGGCTGTAAATCAAGATTGCCATGGTCAGTTACAGTCAGAAAATGGGATGGCTGGAGGAGAACTGGCGGGGTCCTGCAGCTGTTCTTACATTCACCCTCAAATCGAGTTTCTTCACTTAGTAGGAAGGATTTTATGCAGAAGGACTTGGAAGAAATCAGGTTGCACAAATACTTCTTTTTTTCCCAGGAGCTGCCCTAAGCTGCATTACTGCATTTTATTTTATTCCTCTTTTTTTCCCTCTCTTTATGGAGCTGAAAAAGTGACAGTGCTTTAAATGGAAAGATTTGCAGCAAGCCATCAGTCATTGTGCATGGAGGATGGATCTCCTGGTTTAGTCTTGCTCGTGCTTCCATAAATCAGCATAGCTAAAATATTTGTGGTTGTCTGTAGGAGATTTATGCAGGTGGGAGATTAGAGTCAGTCTGTCATTTTTGTGGGGGAAGTGAGAGATGGAACGGGCTGGGGAATGCTGGCTTGCAGGAAGGAAGGGTTTATATTAATGTTGGTGGGTACTTAGGGGCTCCATAGAGACAATTAGCAAAAATCCTGTATGTATCTGTGTGTGCTCATGTGTACACATCCCTCTGATTTGGAAACAGGCTGTTGTTTCCCTGCATCATTTTTTAGTTAGTGGAGTCAGAGAAGTTATATGGAAACTTTCCTTTACTCACATCTGCCTTCAGACTTGGTTTTCTGTTTTCTTTAGGTCCAGAGTCCTCTGTATATGGGTTACTTTTGCTGACATATGCCTATCTTGCAAACTGGCTATATGAGGAAGTGTGTCCAGTTAAAACAATCTCTTAGACTGGCTCTTGTCTCACAGTCACTGGATGGGAGCTTGGGTATTTTTGCTACTAATCGCGACTACCTAAGTTCATCTGAGATGGGGATGAAGAGGAAGGAGGCACATGAGAAATGTGTATTCTAATAATGGCAGCAAAATTCGGGTCAACGTTTTCAGTTGCTGTGACACTGTGTGGCTCCAGTGACTCTCATGCTGCACAAGTTCATAGCAGCTATGACTGTGTGGCTCTCCAAGTCTCAGGCAAAGGCCAAGACTAATTTGGGTGAAGGTCATCACTGTAGCTTCTCTTTTGCCACATTAGTAATGAGATCAGCTGTGTTCATAGAATCCCAGAACGGTTTGGGTTGGAAGGGGCCTTAAAGCTCATCCAGGTCCAACCTCCCTGCCATAGGCAGAGACACACCTCCCAGTAGACCAGGTTGCTCAAGGCCCTGTCCAACCTGGCTTAAGTGCTTACTTAGTTTAGGCAAGGTTCAGCAAACGATGAGGAGGCTGCAGAACCCTACAACCTTGTAAATACATTTTGTGAAGCCTAAAGCTCATAAGCACTACAGAAGATACGGTGCTCAGTAGTTCTCCAGCCTTCTTCCTCCTTTTCCCCAATAGCAGGTTTCTGATTTTCAAAATACCTCTGATTTGCGCACACTGATTCTTTTTCTCCCCCCAGTTTCACTTCAGACTGAGCTGTAACATGATACAAGCAAGCAGCCGCGGCAGCCTGCCTTCAGAGCACAGCCAAGGGAGTACTGCATAATTCCAGCAGGTAAGTAGGCATAGTCCTCTACTGAATCCTTTTCTTTAGGTTTTGAGGAAGATGCAACTCCATCTACAGGGCTCCCAAATTCAGCACATGGACCAGTGGTACCAGGACTTGACTAGGTGAAAAATTACTCCCTAGTTCAGTAAGCCAAAATGAAAGACTCCACTGCTTTACTAATAGAAGAAAGATGCTTTGCCGGTAGTATCCAATGGAAAAAAAGCCATGAAAGGACATACTGACAGGTTTCTCGAAGCAGCATTGCTGTGCTGTGTCACTGCCATGTATTGTTAAACTTCACTAAAGATCATTTCCAGGGCTGTGTGTAATAGGAAGGGGCAGAGATCCTAGAATTAGGTCAGATTTTTTTCCCCCATTCTCTGTCTTTGCCAAGTCCTTTTAAATCTTTGCAGTTGTAGAGACAGCCTGAAAAACTGCTAACATTTCCAACTACGGAGCATAACACCGAATAAGGAGAGTTGAAAAATTTCTGTCAAAGCTGTTTAATGGAAAATAGTTTTGATAAAATAGCATTTTCACCAAAATAGCTGCTTTCCATGGAGAATGTTGGTTTTCCACTGCAATATTTTGACAGAGGATTGAAAATCTTGAGCTGAAGTATGTACAGCTGTTCAAGTCCATCTCGTGCCACTCATATTTCTTCACCTCCTCAGATCTGAGGTATTTTGCCAACTCTTTGTTTTATAACATTGTGATACTTGGGAGCTTTTGTCAGGTCCCCCCTTCTAGAGTCATGTCACAGGACTGTTAGCTTCATGTTAGCTTTTTAGCTGAGTTTCTGTGGCTTTGGAAGTTGGAGAAATAAAAGCCTCTTGAAAATGCTATCCAAGTCCACCAGGAATTAGAAAACGAAGGAAGCAAGTGAAAATTGTTTTACTGTTTCAAAGACTTCTCAAGGTTTTTAAGCCGTTTCAAGACTGTTTCTCTCTAGAAAGCGTTTCACACTCTGATTAATTATTGTGAATACATTTCTCTGATAGTGCTTTTTTGCATAAGTTTCAAATATGTGATTTGTTAACCAAATTATTTAAGGAATGTTAAAAAAAACACAAGAAAAACGTAAACCTTAATTTTGTGCTGTGAAGTGAGTGATGATGATGTGTCCCTTATCAGGCTGTGGTAAAATCTATTGGAATTATGTAAAATGTTGCGTGACCTTAAGGTGTTGTGTTTTAGGACACAGATAGGTATCTAGCAGGTGGAGGTGAGTGTAGCAGGAGTTGCATAGAGGCGTCTTGGAAGGGGACAATGAACGGGGTGCTTACTCCACTCAGTGGGCTGTGAGGAAGGCTGTGGTGCCAGCTCCTTCCCAGTGTTTCTGTCCATGCTGGCTAAATTGAAAGCAGCACTAGAACAGATAGGCAGTGTCAGGTAAAAGATGCTCTGTGTCTTTTTCCTTTTCTGCTGACTCCTTCTGATCCCTTTCCCTTCCCAGACATCACTGAGTGTTACACTGTTTCCGTAGAACTTTTGGTTGCAGCCCAAAGATGTAGCTGCATGACAGCTACAGCTAGGTTCTCTCCATTAAAACGATGCCTTTGCGGCATGGGTTGAAAGGGGCTAAGAGGGTGAAAAGCAGGAAAAGGGAAGCCTTGGAGACTTGTGGGCAGGAAGCATTGTTTTGCTTGTGCTTTCACTAGCAGAGACACTCCTCGTGTTTCTTGTTACAGCTGCCATTGATTGGTTCTTGAGATCCCTTTTCGAATTCCAAAGTTAAGATCTTGTGCCAGTGGTGTCTGTGTGGAATCTACAAGTGCTGTTGTGTTTATCCCAGGACAATCAGAAAGCGAGGGTGTTGAATAAAGGTCTAATGAGCATATGGCTTTCTGGCAAGTGCTAAATGGTGCTTATTCCAAACTGGCCCTGGAATCCCTTTCAGGAAGGATTGTTAAGTGTAATGTTAATTTCTGCCATAAAAAAGCCTTGATTCGTTTGGTCTGTGTGGGTTCTCCGTTCAGAAGGTAGTGGCCAAGTAGCAAAATTTTATTCTAGTAAGCATCTGGAAATCTTAGGCTGAGTCCATACTAGTAAAATCAAGGATGCCTGGGAATGTTCCCAGGAATGTTCCTCAAATGTGGAATATGATACTGTACTACTGAAGTGCTGGAATGTTTTTGGCAGAATTTTGACCATGCCAGCTGGTATTTTTCTGAAGTGTTCCAGGTAGGGCTTGCAGTTGGAGGCAATTCCCAGTCAGGAGTGTATATGCAGTTGCCCTGTTTCAGAGAAAGAATGGGATAATGCCATTGAACACAACTCAGGAGGCTGTTTACGTGTGTTTAACTTACACTCCAAGCAAGTGTCACGGTAGCCAATTCTGTGTTCAGTAATTGCCTTCGATCAGGCAGAAATACTTCTGGTCATTTAAAATGGTGTTCACAGGCATGAACTTTATGCAGCAGTGTGTGTGAATATGTAATCAACTTTTGAACAGTAGGAATTATTTTGTGATGTGCTGGCTATAAAGAAAGATCAAAGATTTTTTTTCTAGAGCTATGTTCATATGTAGTTGCAAGTTCCCACCCTCAAGAGACTCCAGTTTTGAGGACTGATCGAGGAAAGATGTGTCCTAGGTTCATCTTTGTATTTATTTGAGGGTTCATGAAATGCAGGCTAGTGGCTAATGTAACATTCAGGCACTTGTATGTTGTAAAAATGTGAAATAGGCATGGGCTTAATATATAGATTATGGGCATCTTTTTTGTATATGTTCGTCAGAAACTAACAGTACCTGTGGAGCTGCATTTTACAGTTGTTTCAGTTGATTACCTTGATGATAAATAGCAAGACTTGCATCTAATACAATAAGATATATTTTATATCTAGTATGTAGCTGTAATATGATGACAAGGATCAAGATTTTGCTTACAGTTTCTGAATAACTTGAAATCTGCTTGATTTGTCAATATGAATTCAAAATAAGTATGTCTGTCTTTGGGTTCTGGGGTGGGGATTTGAGGGTTAACTAGTGTTAGACTCTGGTAGGATCTTAACCCCGTAACAAAGAAGCGGTAGTAAATGGGCCTGAGTGATCCTGTGAAAGAGAGAGCATCTGATGTGGTTAGAGGAGATGATGAACCAGTTACAGGGCAAAGCTGGAATGTGGAATGTGTAAGTGAGACATGAAGGAAGTAACTACTCCAGTGATAGGAGCTGCACACTTGCAGGAGGCTTTCCTGCCTCAGTAGCTTCACAGCTCCTTTAAACCAAGACATCAAGCAGATGTCAGTTTACTGGTTTCAGTGGTGACACACTGATTTGCAAATGCTGTGACCTCTGTGATCACTTGAAGACTGATGTAAACAAAATTTGGTGAAGTCCAACACTGTTGCATTGAGACCTGCACACCCTGGTCTTATCTAGCGGAAGGTAAGAAACTTTAGCTAAAGAGTGTGTCATCTGACATTTTACATCAAGAACCTCAGCCACTAACTCAGCCTCCTAGGATAGCTGTGCTCAATCTTAGCTCACAGAGTAGTTCCCTGCGGAGCCACTGGCAAAGTGACAGACCTGAGCAATTTGAAGGTTTGGAGCCCATGAGCATGAATGTGAGTCCTTCCAGTTGCTTCAGTGGGCTCCAAATCCAGCTCACAGAGCAGAACCGCAGCAGGCCAAGCCTCCATAACAAAATCACAGAGCTTGTAAAAGAGAATTTCCCAGACTTATTTGAAAGCCATTTTTTACACTGTTTGAGATGAAATGCTCATCAAGGTTTACAAGCCTTCCTGGTAAATGTCAGGGGAGTTCCCTGCAGGGGGTGGTGGCGAATGTTGAGGAAAGAGCTGTAATGTAATTGTGAAAGCATGAGAAACCATAGAGGGTTTTCAGATGAATTTTCAGGTTCGTTCACAGTTTGGCTGAAGAGCAGCTGTGGGAAACAAAACCTCCTAAGAACCTAAACCCCTGGGTCTAGCTCAGAGGTGCAGCTCTTCTGTAAAGCAGGGGATTGGAGCATTTCAGTGCTGGCAAAATGAAACTGGCCAGTGCTGTTTCACTAGGTGAGAAAGCAGTCTTTCTGCAGGGCTTGGCCTTCCTCACAGGGAGGTTTTCAAGATCATGGAGGAAGGAAAGGTTATTTTACATTTCCTTTAGGCCCGACACTCTGAGAAGGGAAACAGTTTTGTTTAAAAATTCAGAACTAATCATCAGTGGCTTAATTTAGAAAGATACTGAGCATTAGTTTTGAAGGTGTTGGGTCCCTGTAACTGCCACTAAGTTTGCTGGAAAGAGGCATCAGCGTTCATCAGATGATGAATGAACAAAGATTCCTTAACTGTTGTGCTGCTCCAAACCAAAGGGTTCTTCAGACTCCTTCTTGGAACCGGTATTCCATCACAGAAGCAAAAGCACTTTTCAGATCTGTCAGTGAAAACAGAGGGCTCTTGGGGTAGAAAAAAAAGCTTGACATAGGATCTAGAGAACAAAATTTAAGTGACCAAAGAATGTTTATAAGGTATTTTTGTGGCATTACATGCACTTCATAAACCAACTTATTTTTAACAGAGCAGAGGAGGACCAGCCTTTTCTGTGTCTTTGCCCTGTTACACAAAGTTACACAGTGGTGTGAAACTGGAGCTGAGCCTTATAAAATCGAAGTAAGATGTTTCTGGACAGCATTCTGTGGAAAGTAGCACTGTAGAGCTGAGTCTAGAGCTTCCCCAGTCGTGTGCAGACCAGCTCTAGCCAAAGTCAAAGGTAGCTTGGAATTCTTCCGTTATTTTAAAGCTCCTGTGTAACCAAAGCTAACTTTGCCCGGAACAATGAATTCAAGTGAGATAAATGCCAGTATGGTGGATAATTACATATCTGCAGCTTGTTCTTGAGCCCAGAGGCTTGTGAGATTAGCAGCTTCACTGATTTGTGCTCCAGCCTGGGACACTTGTTCAGCATGTTCTTTCCCTGCATCCCTATAGAAGGGTCCATGTGAGCAGCATTCAGGAAGATGGTGCCTTGGATCTTTGTTAGCACCTGCCCAGCCCTGCTGTCTCCCTTTTCTCAGATTGTCCATGGCATTTTCTTCTGGCAACCCTTTTACCAGACTAGCTTGTAGTTTGGTACATCTGCAGGCTCCCTGAGCACAGGTAGACAACCTCCTGAACTATGTTAGTGGTACTGTCCCATTGAGGATTACAATATACTTTCTAGGTGATGTCTCTGTATGTAGGACTGTATTAAATATGGAGCGTGTTTCCCTTATGATTCTGGCCTCTATAAGCTAAAGGTTTGCAGATTCATTTGTGCCAACAACTCATGAAAAGCTGATGTGGAACAGACAGTTTCTTAGAAAGATGTATTATAAATTTGAACACACTTTACAATCAATGCCATGAGAATCCAGATTTTCACTGGCCAATGATTTAACTTGAAATGAGACACCTCTGCATCTTTTAGAGGTCTGCAGTTTTATCTTCTAATTGCCACTGCAATGAAGAGGTGGGGTTTTAAGCCTGCCTGTCACTGTGATAACCTCATCTTCTCATGGCCCCCTACAAGACCTCTCAAAAGCACCAAGCTCTTTGAATGAGTTTTCATTTGTTCTCAGCTAGATAGGCAGTATCTTTGTAATATCCACTTGCCACACTGTCTTCACTGACGCATAGAGCCTGTGTGGTTAAGTCTTTATCAGATTAGTGCTTATCAGAGTGCACAAATGCAGCCTGGACACTTGTATCTCCAGGGTTACATTAAAGACTAGTCAGCCCCATGTGCTAACACAGGCTCCATTCAGGAAAGTGTTTAAACAAAACACGTGTTTAAGCAAGTGTATAGTCCAGTTCAGTGGTAATACAATTAGTCTTTTCCTTTGTTAAGAATATGCTTAAATGTTTTGTCAGATTAGAACTTGAGGTTGCCTGACTTACCTTATAAGTATGTATCTCATAGGATGCATACATAGAATGTAATTGTCAAGGTGGAAATAGGTTCTGATGCATAGCTCAGTGCACCTATTGCAGGTGGTGATACTGGAAGAGGAGGCACCAGTTTCCCAGTAGTACACAAAGTTTTGAAACATGAAAAATATTTGCAGAAGAAAATGTGCTAAAGGAAGTGCTGTTGTGTAGATGCACTGCATTGTAAGCTCTCACTAACTCACATTTCATGCAAGAAGATGACTTATGGATAATTGAAATATGGTTTTCCCTGTGGATTTTGGGTTTTTTCCTTAGTGTGAATTCAAATCACCTGCACTTACACCGTATTTCAGTCATCCATAGAATAGAAACCTAGCGATGACAACAGTGCTCTCTGCTAACACAGTTAGTAATCAAGGAGTAAATGTAGCTGAAGGAATACTGGGTCACCTGTCTTCCTGCCCTCCAACCTCAACTGCTCAGTGTTGCTGCAGTTTGCTGATGTAACTGGGATTGACAGCTAACCTATAACTGTGGAGTTGTTACCAAGTGTGTTCTTGCAGAGGTGACAGACATTCAGCCCCAGGAGGGAAGAGCTTTACTTCAGGAGTTTTCCAGTTTGTATTTGTGTTTGCTTTGGGGAAGATAAGTCGAAGAGCCAGAAGCCCTGCAACGCTGGCAACGGTGGTAGGTCATGACCTGTGACAGTGAGTCAAAATCTTACCTTGGTGATTTCTGCCAGATGGCTTAGCGCTTTGCTTCCCCAGAGTCCCAGCTGCTTGCAAGAGAGAAAACCAGGTCTTTGGGGAAAGAGGTGAGAATATGTTTGGGTTTTTTCCCAGAAAAAAATTTCCTGGATTAACAGGTATCATTTGTGGCATAGAGATGCATTTGAGGTGCATGAAAATACCAGTACCGCTTACAACTTTCATACTTGCCCTACTGAAAGTGTCAAAGAAATAAAGCTATTTGTATATTTGTATCCTTCCAAAGTAGGCAGGAAATACTCCCAGATAGGCAAGAAAAGCACCAATCACAACAAGATGCTGAAAATATGAGAGACTTGAATGTCCCTGCCTGCCTTCCTTTAGTGCAGCCATTTCTGTCTGTACCAGTGAGTGGCTGGCATCTGATTGCTTTGGCCACCTGAACTGTAGATAAGGAAAAATCGGGACCAAGACATTTGATATGTTCTTGAAGAAGCAACTTTCTGGTTTACTCAAGAAGGAGTTTTAGTTAACTTCCCATTCACTAGTTCTGTGAATCCACCCTGTGGTAGGTGTGAGCCTGTTACAGCTTCCTGTTGGGGGTCTGGCTGTTTCTACCTTCAGATGTGTGGTTGATTTTTGAACTGCAGAGATCCTTGGGCCCATCTCCAGTGTGGCAGCCAGGATAACAGCCATTATACATTGTAAATACTGAGTTTCACTTCATATACTTTTTGTAAATGATTAATAGCTGCTTTAGTAAATAATTGTTAACCCTGGTGTGTGTAGTGCCCTGACCTATAAAATGTTTATAACATCTGTGGATAGTTTATTGCTTCCATATAAACTGCTTATAAATGGAAACTTAGCACAATGTGTGACTAAGCATGGGCACAGAAGTAGAGGACAGGGCATCTTGGCCCCTGTTACTGGGATCAACTGAATTCTCATGACGTGGCAGGGACGTGAGACCCTGTGCAACTCTGAGAGCAGAGGCAGGAAATTGTCTCCTTTTGCACTTGTGCTGTTCAGTGTACATTAGCTGGAATTTGTCAGAGCCCTTTGGTCTCTAATGCGTATGGGATTTATCTTGAGAATACAGATAAGAAGGTATTATGATGACTGGCAGCTGAAAGAAAGTGGGCAATACTGCCTAAAAAAAAATACTGCCAGTTTCAGTGCTAGAAGGTACTTGGTGGCTCTTGGAGGAGATAAGTTGTATTTCCAGTGCTTACCTGCATGGTGCTGAAAGAGTCAGTGCTTTCCTTTCTCAATGCCTTTCCTTCTCCAGCTGCTTTGTTTGATATATCTGTCTATGTCGCAAATGGTTTGGGGCTGGTTCTGAACCTCATACTCAACTCCATCCTTCAGAGACTACCCACATAGATATAAACTACAATGTACCACAATACGAGTAATAGAAAACACAAATGTAATTCAGTGTAATGATGATAAACATGTTTTCCTTTAGTTTCTTGTTCGTCTAAGAATGCAATGGGGCCTGGGAAGAAGAGAAGGGTTATGAGCAGTTCTGTGCAGCTTTTGCAGCGCAGTTTATTTAGCACCTCTGCAGGATTTAACGTGGTAACTCTTTAAATCTTAGCACACTACTCAGAGGTGGAATGTGAGACAGGTGTCTGGTAAACAGATGTTCCAGCCTTCCCAAACTGCTGGGAAAGTGTGCATCATTCTCAATAAATATGGAAGCTTTAGTTTCCTGGACACTTTGGACATCTATTCCACTTTTGCAGTCGTGGCTGTGGTGACCTAAAGATACAAGTAAAGCATAGTTTACACTAATAGACAATACCTTTTATTAAACCCACTGATAACATTAGAAAAATAGATTTGCTCTCAAGCAACTCCTCCTTGTATTTATTACTACTTCAACTATTGTACCTAGCCAAAGACTGGACATAATGCAGAAGGAATCTTCTCTGTTGTAGGCTTCTGACAGTTAAGTGCATCTTGTGGCTTTTTCGTACTAGTTCAGCTCCTTTAAGAAACAAGGCTAGAATTCCCCTTAGGAGGGTTTAAGTGTTGATGATACAAAAATACAGAAACTTGCAATAGAATTGGTATTTAATGCATTGTCAAAACTGCCTGAAATTAGGTTAGTGAAAATGAATGTGTAGAAATCGCAGTCTTATCCTTCTCTTTGGAAAGAAACCACTGGTGGCTCACAGTAATAAATAGATCAGGACAGTCTGCAATCAGAATCCTCTTTGTACTTGTAGTGAAAAGGTGCTGCATGCTTTAATACTGGTGATAGACATCTTATTGCTGCAAGATCACCAGAAGATACCTAGAAGGAAGAGCTGCAAGGCTCAACAACAGAGTAATTCAGCAAGCTCAGCAGAGGAAGGGGTTTTGTTTAGAGTATTCACTGTCTGGCTTTTAAGTTGACTCACTTTAGGCAGCTGGTGTTCAGGAGAGCTCTCCAGATGCTGGATGGCAAAAATGGGCACCTGTCCTTAAGTCATTATTTTTTAAAGTAAAACTTGAAATGGGCATTCTGCCTAAAGCCATGCCTGAAGGGTGCAAACCCCAGAGCAGAACTCATGAGTCTGATATGAGGTTTGAATGGAAAATCAAAGGGACGAAAGCAATGCCTTACTGGAGGAATGTCATGGCCTATCCCATGCTGTAACACACCAGCCCAGTGGGGATTTCCAGGAGTATAACTCCTACTTTTTGGAGGTGTAACCCAGACTTTCTCATTATCTGATCTCTGGGTTGGTTCATTCTTTTTCCATGTAGCTGGCTATCTATCACATTTGACTGAGAGATTGCTATGTCAAAATGCTAAAAGCTCTTGCTCTGGGCTATTTTTAATCTACTGCAGGTGAAAGATCAGAACACATTTTTGGAAGATTTATGAGCCATACTCTTGTGTTGTGCTGGGCAGGATAAATGGGAGTTGACAAACTACAGGACACAAGATTTAAAACAATGACCTCTGACATTGGAAGTCATCACAACTGTATGTTATCACATTTATGTTTAGGAGTTAAAGGCTTTTGCTCTGAGGGAGCCTTGTAAATGCTTAGCAGAGGTACAGAAATGCAGTTCTTACTCAGTCTTTAAGCTTTATTGTTGGTGATGAGTAGTTAAATCTCTCAGGCCACTGTGGATTTTAGTGCAGAATATTTGTGAAGTAATCTTTAAGTCTCTGGGTTGTTTGTGCAGAATAACACATCTGGTTTTGTTGAGAAGGGTGTAGCTACGCAATGACAGTTCAGCTTGAGCAGACTCATCACTTTTTTGCTGCTCCTTTAATAGTCTAGTATTCCAAGCTCCTTCCCAACTCCAGGATCTCTGTTAACTGTGTCCATTTGTGAAACAAAAGCCCTGCTAAAGCAAAAAGGCTTTGGGATGCATGGGGCACTGTTCTCAAATCAAGTATGTACTTCAGTGTTCTGCTGAACTCAGCCCCAAAATTCTGCAGTGCATCGTAATGCAATAGTGGGGGGAGGACGTGCGCATGCAGCTGCGCCTCTGCCTCTAACACACAACATCTAAAACACTAGCGAGCCGTTTTAGAAACGAGGAGGGGAGGATTGAAGAGAGGGTGAAGCTGACAGAGCAGAAGGTCAGTTGAAAGTGACGGCTGAAGGGAAGGCCTGAGCTTACTGCAAGTTGAGGCACTGCTCTTGACAATCACCAGGCTGGGTCCTGTCCCGTGTAGAGGATCGCAACATCCCATCATCTTTATTGCTGTCTGGAGATTCTTCAGGCTTATAGCTGACCAGCTGACCCTGCAGGTTCAGGAGTAGGCTCTATGCACTACTGAGTTCATCATGCAACACAAGCTTCCCAAATTATACATCATTCTGAGGGGCACAGAACCAATTAGTATATGGATTTGTTCTGCATGTGCAAATCTTTTCTTGGGCTAAGGAAGTGTCATCCAGAGGCTTGGCTGAAGAAAAGAAGAAAACAGTTTAATCTTATACTGTAATTGTCATCCTCTGACTAATGATAAGCAATATTATGGCCTGCATATCAGCTGTAATTTAGCAGTGAGACACAACAAGGTGTATGTTACAGAGAGATAACAGTGCTTAAGAGCCACCGACCTGCAAAGCACATTATCTCCCAGCTGCACAAGCCCTACACAGTCAGTTGTACATGTTGTGGTGGCAAATCCACCAGCCCCTCTTCCCCACCTTCATTCTGCTTTTCAAGGTGCAGAAACTGTGAAGAATTCTTGTGTTACTGGTTGTGTTGTGTGATGTTTAAAAAAGCTCTCTTTTTATATCAGTCAATTTGTGCACATGTAATAAGCCAGTATGCAACATTCCAAGTTATCATTCAGTGGAGCTCTGGGAAATTAGCATCACTTAAAATGAGCCCCTTCAGTGTTCTGTTAGACAAGTGGGTATGGAGCATGCAGGGAAGGATCCAAGCAGCAAACTGACAGCAACTCGTTTGCTCCAAGAAAGATTTTGTGTTGTTTTCAAAGGTAGCAGAGGGAGCTTTTTGCTGGAACACAGTGCTAGATGAGACTTGTTTCAAAGTAGAATTGATTTTTAGTTGAAGGTTGGAAACATGAAGCATGTACTGTTTGTACTAAACATTGAAACCTTTCTTATCAGGGTACCATTGCACATGTAGGTGTCCTATATAGGCTGACCAAACTGATGCTGCACAAGTGTCTGACTCTTTGAACAGTCAGATAAATGTCTTGAGGCTTATTCCTTATTGTAACCCTAATGAAATTTTGCAGGGTAAACAACCTGGTTAATGTTGATCACATTTTAATTTCAGTCATGGACATGGATCTACAGCCTCTTGATACGGAGCAGCTACATGTGCTTGTACAATTAATACAAAATACAGTAGATCAGAGTGCTTCGTTTTGTTCCTATGTCACAGTCTCTCACACTTCCTTATTCATGTTGTTTCGCCCCCCCCAGCCATACAAATTGAATTCTAGATAGCAAATTAGAACATCACTGTCATCTCTGTAAGCAAACTACTGACAATTTAGCCTAGGCAGAGGGAGAAAAGCAGCAGTGAGCTGAGGCAAGAAGTGTCTTATCTAATGTCTGTTAGCCAATAATTACCAGAACAGAATATGTGTTTTCTGATTTCCCTGTTTTTTGATAATGTTCTCCTTTGAAACAGATGGATACTTCCTTGGCCAGATGCAGGATTTCAGCAGTGCAGAAGGATAGACCTCTCGTAGCCTGATCAGAAACAGAGATGGGTTACTGGGGTTTGAATGGTGTTTAGCCTCTCTGGACACTGATGTCAGTTGGATGTCCTAGATGTTACTGTATTAAAAGCATAAAAGTAGGCTTAATGCAAGGACAGAGAGACAAGGCAGAGGCAGCAGAGACAGCTGTCTCTTCCTCAGAGCCCTTCTCCTGGGTGAGACTGTTTCTGATTACAGCTGTAGCACTGTAAATGCCTGCTAGATGTCTGGTGATAATCCATTCAAAGCAATTACAAGGCATCCGTCACCAGCAGGGTCTGAGCCACAGGGTTCTTATCTGGGAAAATTGATGGAAGAGAAGGGGGGAGTGAGGGAAGAAATCAATGCCTTTCACCAATGTTATCTGCCAAATTGAATTAAGCAGCATGGGATCTCTGCTTTACGCACTGCGAGAGCTGGAGCTTAAAGTCTGTAGTAAGCTCAGTTCATGGGCAAGGCAGGTGGGAGCTGAGTGTTGGTTCTACTCCCTGGCAATTTCTTGGGCACCCACTAATGTCAGTGGAACTCGTGTGCAAAAGGAGTTCAGAACTTAGCAGCCCCCAGAGCCTTTAACCTGATGACACCACTTGTGCCTCTTGTGTCTGCTCATGGTCTTAATGTATCATTTCATGTTTTACTTTTTTGTGGGTGTAGCCAAGAACCTCTCATTGCTCACCACATCCCAGTTTCTGCAGGCAAAGGGCTGTAGAGAAAGCAAAAGCGAAGGTACACTAATGGGTTCCTGGGATGAAGTGCTAGTGAAACTAGTGTTTAGAAGTGGTGCATGTGTTAAGTCTTTTGGCAGTGCAGCCGTGCTGTGCAACGTGGGATCCAGTACTGAGGTGTACCGAGTTTTCATGGGTCTTGAGGTCAGGAGGTTTTGAGTGGGGGTTTTAATGTGCAAGGAAATGCAGCTTATTGCTGTGGGTTTTGGTGTTTTGCTTTCATGAGTGTATCTGCTTCTCATTGCACTTGCCTTATGGGTTGGGAAGGTACATTTCACTTCTGTACGTCTAACTGCTTACTCAGTTTGCCAAGCAATGTTGAAATCCAGGAGCAAGGTTTAGGAGAGTTTAGAGCAGTTACCAGCTGCAAAATGACACTTTCCCTTTCTGAGCTGGCAATTGACACTTCAAAGGCCACCAGTATATCTCTGGAGATGTTTGGCAGGTGGTTCCTACCAAATGAACACGTACTACTGTAGGTCCATTTAGACATCAGCAGGGAGATTGTCACTTGGGATGCCACTAAACAGAATCTATTTGTACTGGTCAAATCAGTTTTGTCTGTGGGCTGTGTGGCCAACAGCTTGTTAGTGCATGGTATAGTACCTGGTTTTAGACCTGTGCCTCATGAAGTTGTTTTTTTTTTGACAAATAGCCAGCAAAGGAGTTTCTGCAGCTCCAGAGCATCTGCTGTTACTGTGTTTGGAATTGAGTCCTGCCAACAGCCCCTGTACCTGCTCTCGGGTTGTGAACTCAACATCATGGGTTTACGATTTTCTTCACAAAAGCATAGTGATCACTCAAAGTCTTTACGATGCATACAGAAATGAGCAGATTTTGGAACAAATCTGACCTCCTTTCAAGGCAGTAAAACCTTGGTTTCTTTTCACCCATGTAGGTTCCCTCTTGTGTTGCAGGGTTTGTCTCCTGCAGTTGATGCGTTCATGAGATGAGAGAGTTGTCATCTGGAGAGAGCGGTGGCGGGCTGGAGGACCAGGATAGCTTGGGCAGAATAGGCTCTGGGGACTTAAAAGCATATAATCCTCAAGGTTTCAGATTGGAACTGACTTGGCAGAGAACAAATGCAAAAGTAAGTTAAGCAGATGAGCCAGACAACTTGTAGATACTGGACAGAACAATTCACCTAAGCCAGTCCAGTGCAGAGATCTGTGGAAACCTTCTCCTTCCCAAGTAAGTGCGTGTAGGAATCTGTATTGCAGTCAGGTGTGCTTAAAGTGCACATAAGCCATCTAATAAAAATTCCCCCGGAGTATATGTCATACAGCTGCGTTTTATTGTATTTGTGCTCTCTTCCCACTGACAGTGCCTTTGGAGCCACATTACTCACATCACATCATCAGCTCTGACACTCCTGGCTTTTTACTACTTCTCTGGTTCCTGTCATCTTCTGCAGGCTTTATCCCCTCCTCACACATTGGCCAAGGTGTACTTCTGTAGTGTCTTTTCAACAAATTAACACGGGAGCGTGTAAAAAGCACGGTTTGGATACCATGCACAGTCACAAGGGCTCTCATCTTTTCTACTGAAAATCCCTACCAAACCTCTACTCCATTGTTTTCATGGGTTCAGTTTTCCCTTTGCTCCATTTGTTTGGTATAAAGAAGGGCACTGCTTGCACTAAAATGGAAAGGGCTGAGTGAGGTGCAGTGCTGACCTGGTGTTTAATCCTTTCAGAGCATTTTAATTTACAGTGTATAGGCCATGTTCAGAATGAGTAGCTCCAAGAGTACGTACATGGGCTTGGTTTGGGGTTTTGGGGTTTTCTTGTTTCCCTTTTTTCCATGGTGGCTGTTGAATAAGCCATGATGATGTTTTACTTCAGGCCTCGGGAAGTTTGACTTTTGTTTGTGCCCAGCAGCTGGTTTGAGCATGGGGCAGTTCGGCTCATTTGGCTGCTCATTTTTCCCCCACCCCTCATTCTTTGTGTTCCTGTTGAATGAAAGTTCATTGGGACAGAGCTGGTAGCTCACTAAGGACTTGCTGGGAACTGAGCACAGGGGGGCCAGGGCCTCTGTTAGACTTCTAAACTATTTCCACTTTGTGAAACCAAGTTGAACTCAAGGGGTACTTCAGCATGCCACAGTCTGTGAGGCGGGTTTCTGTGTGCAGTGCCAGCTTTAGCTGAGCATCAATTGGTCTCAAAGGAGTTTTGTAGTGCCTGGGATGAATGGGATCGCTGGATTGTTGGTTGAGGACTGGGCAGCAGTTTACTGAGCCATGCTCCTTATGTGTGACTCACTGCAGTGATGGGCAGTGCCTGAACTGCAGCTGCATTGGTGGAGGCACATTGCCAAAAGAACTACACAAATCCAGGTGAGGTGAGGAAAATGGCATAAAAGAAAAGCTTCCTGGGAGTGACCGTGAGTGGTGTGGACACCTCCATTTCTTGCTGCCCAGTAAGAGACTCTCTGACAGGTACCACTTAATGCCTTTGGCTCTTCCCAGTGTGTCCCCAGCTGCTTGTTCACTCACAAACCACTTCTGAACACCTCATTTCCACTGTGAGATGAAACTGGCATGCTTGATACACAGCTGCAGCTGGCAAAGGAGAAGCTCTGGGGTTTTTGTGTGATTTTTGAATTCACATATAAGCCACTGGGGAAACAAGATAGTGATGTTGTGGGTCTCTTCACTAACCCAGAGCTCTGTGGATCTGTGACAGTCACCTTGGGTGTGCAGCTTCCATTGGAGAGCCTTGTGTTCGGGACAGTGAAGGAGGCAAATGAAATACACATTTTCTTGCTTTGTGTGTTTGTGCTTGTAATCTAGGTGCCTTCAGTGGAAGCTCCTAGCACAGAGTAGCCAGTCAAGTGAGAGGTGAAAAAGGATAGCCCAAGAATAGGGATGGAGTCCAATAGGACTGGGTAGCTGGATTCAGGCATCAGAGATTTCCGTATGCAAGGCCAAGCCTTAACTCCAAGTTAGCCTCAGCTCACTTCAGAAGGGGACTAAACCAAACAAGGTTTACTCCTAAACTCTTGCAGCCACCGGAAGTGCAGCTTTGCTGCACTTGGTCCCTGGCGAGGAACGCTTACTCAGAGCACACAAAACTGACGGCGTCCTGGGCAGTTCTGGCAGGAGCAGGAGGGGCATTGCTCCCACTGCCCCTCAGAGCGGGCTGCAGTGAGTCACAAAGAGGAAGCAGAGATTTCTGTCTGAGCTGTTTGATCATTCCCTGGCTTTTCCAGTGTTACAAGGGCATGTTAAGAAATGTACCAGAGCTGTGGAAATTCTGCAGCCATTTCTCAGAAAACCATGACAGAATTACTTTAACATATTTCCATCTTCTGCTTTTTTTGCATTTTTTTCCCTCTTTTTTCTTTTTCTTTGACCCGGTACAAACTTTTGTATGCTTACAGCTCGCTCTATTCAGCAGGTGCTTCACTGCAGTGCTGGACTTTACCCATGAAGCAGTACACATCGCTTCCAATGGAATTCCATTCCATGTCATCATGTGCAGACCTGAAAATGGCTCTGTTTAAATGATGCCTTCAAGAGGATTATATCAGGCTGTGTGGGGAACAGCATGAACAAGTTGCTGCCTTAGCTTCAGGTGGTTGGTGCACCTTGGCACATTGAAGGTGGTAGGGTGGTTATGGTTTTTTGAGGGGCGTGGGGAAGGTATACCAAAACGGCTGAAGCACAGCAGGAAAGCCGAGCGTCCCTCCAACATCTACAATTGCAATGCTGTTTCCACCTACTGACAAAATGGGGTTTGGTGGTGGGTGTATGTGAGGGTGTGTATATGTGTCCATCAGGGGATGAATATATGGACAAGTTCCATTGGCCTGCAAGCTACAATGCCTTAGACGATTTATAAGCCTTGTCTTATATGACTTTGGCTGCACATGCACTAAATACCCATCTAGTAGAATTAACATGAAATAACGTTTCTGTCACCAGCCCTCTGAGGTGGCACACATCATGTGAGGCACTGGGCCAGCGCCAGCAGTGAAGGTTGTGCCTGCGAGTGTCCAAGCCACAGACATCACTCATCTCTCCCCACGAGGCCATGTCTCCCACCTCACACCTTCCCTTGGGAAGCTTGGCCTGGGTCTCCTTCCTAGCACTGAGGTAAGGCCATGGCTTTACCAGCACGTCTGGTCACCTCCACTGGTGCTTTGGAGACCTCTCCATGCACAACACACACGGGGCCAACAGCAGTAACCATCGGGCACACGCATGCGGGGGTCTAGTTCCTGTGTGTGCACAGGGTTTAACTTCAAATTACAAAGCACTGACTGTTCAGCAGGTACCTCACCTGCGGAGCCGAGCCAAAAACCAAACCACAGCTACTGCTTCTTTTCTGGACAAACAATTTTATTTTAGGTAATGCGTCTATACACTGTACATTCAGTCACTGTGGTATATAAGCATAGCTATTTTCATACATAATCTCATAAAGTCCTTTATTTTACAATATTATCTGCTTCGAGGGGAGGGGATGTGGAAAAGGGGGTGGAAAAGGACTATCAAGTTACACAGCGAAATAGATAAATATGCCAAGCTTTTTTCTTATTTTTTGTTTTAAATCAGGCATTTATAAACAAGAAAGCATACATTACTTACATAAAAATAGTTCTAGAATAGTAGAGTAGGTCATAATATTGTCATTAGCAGCAGCATAGGAGAGACCAGGATAACAAAAATGTGCTGAAATGCTATTGGCTATTATAAATGTAAAGATTCACTTTTCTTCAGTTGAAAAAAATGTCATTTCTGTTCTTTTGATTAAAAAAAAAACCAACCCAAAACAAAAGAACCGAACCAACAAAAAAACTTCTCTCTAAAGCACATGGACCGACGGGGGCAGAGGGGAAGGGACCAATCTTTTGGTAATAAAATACTTTACAGTGAAAACGAGGACAAAGGAAATGCCAATGGTGGACGAGGGCGAACCCACAGCGGCAGCTTCCAAAAAGGGTTTGTTGTGATGTTCCTCACAGACAGCAAAGGTTCTTCTCAGTTAAAAACACAACTCATAAAACAAGACGGCTAGCAAGTAAGAAAGAGTTTTGAAAAAGTAAACACCATATACACTTATAATACAACAGTGTAAAATGAAAACAAGTATTTACATGTTGACTTTAACGGTTTCTTTTTTACATTGGCTAGTTCTGTTTGAAAAGCAGAATATTATGTATACGAGTTAGCTGCTCCATAGATATGTTATTGCTGTTGGTTTTTTTTCCCTTCGTTAAGTCTTCTTTCAGTAATAGAAACAATGAGTAATTAAACTGAATATACAAGTATTAAGCAATATATTTTTAAGCAGAGGGAGAGTCAACAGCCTGTAGGAAACACCTCTTCTCCCTGTTAACTTCTTAAAGGAAACTAATGAGCAGATGAAAGGCGAAGCTGGGACTTCACAGTTCCGGCCCTCCTGGGCTGGAGTGCACATGGAATGCGGCAGGACCCCGAGTGAGCCCAAGGACAAGCCCAGCCCTTCCCCGCCAGCGGGTGTTCCCTGAAATCACACAACTCTCCACCTGCAGCCTGCCCAAGGGGGGGTCACTGAAGATTCCCACCATCTGACAGCCCGTTTCTAGAAGTTAGTGTCTGGGGCTGTCTGCTGAGGATGTGGAAATGAATGACACGCTCAGGAATTCTGAGTTAGAATCAGTTCCGTATTCAGCAGAAATAAATGGTAAAATGTACTTCAGAAAGACAAGTTTCCCGAGGACGGAATGCCTGTCCTTCAAGCCTCCCCTGCCAATTAGCTGCTGGTATGGAACACTTGTCCCCAGTCTTCCTGCACCTTGTTTAGGCTTTTGGATTTAAAACCTGAATTTACATAAGTGTTTGTATAGAACATTCTCATGCCCAAGAATCAAATGCTGTTGAGACTGAACCTCAACCGTGGTAATGTTCATCTGTCATAGATCATGGAATTGCTATAATGCTTGGCAAAAGGACGTAACAGGTTTGTAACAATGGTTGTAACTTTAATTTGTAGGCTTCTTTCTTGCCAATCTAAATCATAGAATCGTCGAATGGTTTGGGTTGAAGGGACCTTAAAGCTCACCCAGTTCCAGCCCCTGCCACAGGCAGGGACACCTTCCACTAGAGCAGCTTGCTCCAAGCCCCTGTGTCCAACCTGGCCTTGAACCCTGCCCGGCCCATCTCATTTGAAGCACAGGTGCTGGTGGCTGTTAGGACCATTCTCTACTGATAGATAAGCCCATGCACTGGTCTGGGTTTGGGGATTATTTCTTTATTAAAAAAAGGAAATTCATCAGTGTAGGAGCTGAAAGCATTATCTGCAGAGCAGATGTCATGTCAGGGACCGCGTGCTTCCTGCACGCAGAGAGAGCCGCCGTGTCCTGGGCAGCAGCAGGGAAAGGTGGCTGGAGGCAGGCACGGCACCAGCTCCTGTTGGGTCACAGGGGGAGAGCAGGTGAAAACCCCAAAGGAAGCACGTGTAAACTGTGAGGGGCAGGCATGCCGGGGGGACATACGTGTCCTCGGCGTAACTGCGCAGCATGCCAGTGAAGCAGAGCAGGTGAGTGTTGATCCAGCACCAACTAAAGCTAAAGTTACTCTGTTTCCCTTGAACAAATAAGTGAATAATACAGAGCTGGAAATCATAAGGCTGAGAACATTTTATGCATACTGCATAACAAAATAAACCCTTTACATAAGACAGTAATAATGCCCATTAATGAATATACTTATGGCAGAGACTTTAATTTCATGCATATGATTTAATATCGCAGAAAAAACATACAAAGAAAAAATAACAAAACACATTAAAAAAACTGCTTAAGCATAATCAAAATTCCTTTTGCATTGCACTTTAGAGGAGGAGATCTGCACTAGCCTCAGGCTCCGGCATCCCAAACGCACGAGGGCAGAGCCCCGCATCAACCAACGGTTTCCCGTCATTTACTTGGTGGAACTGTTTCTTGCTCCCAACAGTTTTACACTGTCCCAGTAATTCTACTCCTTTCATGTGTCTTCTTTGTTTGTACCTAAAACATATATATGAACTTCTTTGTTAATGCTCACAGTTATTAAAATGGTTATTATAATGGTTTCAAGCAAACAGCTCTTGGAAAAAAAATAATTTCTCTAATGTACTGTAAGTAAATAGGATAATTTCAGGATTGGAAGCCGCTTTCTGTCTACTGAGAAATAATTTGTAAGCTTACAGAGTTTGCAGTAATGTCCAAAAGCAAATAAAGATTATTGGAAAGAGCGGTTCTCTGTTTTGAGTAACTTCTGAGGAGGGCGATCCATTGGGGGGACTTTTTTTAATCGTTTTTCCTTTATTCTGTAAAGTCACCAAAGTGTCAGCGTTGCCTCTAGAAGATGCTGTGAGTTAGACGAGCTGGAAGGCACATCTGCAGCCCCAGACCAACTTGTTCACGTTCCGCTGATGAGCTCAAGTGTGACAGGTGAGGGTTTAGGGGTGAAAAGAACTTTTCTCTTGTTCAGTAAAGCACCAACATTCTTTGTTCAGCTCTTCTGGGAGCGTCTCCGCTGCCTCCCGAGCTCAGCCCCGCTGGGGAAGTCATGTGGGCAGGATTCCACCCCGCAGGATGCTCCTGTGGGTGATGGTGCGAGGTGGCAGCTGGTGGGAAACTGGGCTGATGATTCCCATGCCTGCCCAGTGGGGCAGAACCTGGGCTGCTCAGCTTGTAAACTTGAGAAATGTGGAATCAAATGCAGAGTAAGATCCTGACAAAGTGCAGTTTAACGAAAACCCAACTGAAAACTGAGCACCCGCCCCAGTGAGCGGTGCCTGCAGCCTGCGCCCGGGCCCTGGGGCTGCGGCTGGGATCCCAAAATTAAAGTAATTCTCTTTAAAAACAGAAGTTTTGTTTTTTCAATGATGTAGGCGTATTCACAGCAGCAAACGTTTTCTTGTCTGTAGTATCCGCTAATGCGATGTTGCACTCCCCTTGGGCACAGAAGCCTGGACCAACAGTTCATAGTAAAAAGCAGGTAAATACTGAATTTATGGGAATATGGTGCAACAAAGGTGAGTTTTCCAGAAAACTGACGTTAAGATTTCAGAATGGCTTCAAAACACGTTCATCTTTTGCTTTATTTCTCAACTGACTTAACGGATTATGCATTTCCTTCTGTCTCTTCCATAAACTGAAGTGCTCTTGGATGAAGTGAGTCCTTTTAACACACCGAGTAGTGAGGATGTCTTTAGAAACGATGGTGTGATGTCAGACACTGAAGTCTGTAAGGCTGGGCTTGTAAGTGTAGCGCGTACTCTTCTCATTCCTCTCCCTCTTTCCAGTCCTGCATCTCCCTTGCTTTTTGTGTTCAGGATAGGAAATGAAGAGAATTCTTTCTAAGTTAAAAATCAAAGCACTCCGAAATTGTCATATACCCGTGAAGGGATTAAAATGATGGCTTCCGAGGTGGCTGGAAAACTGCTAATGAAATGGCATCATCACCAGAGGGCTTCTGCATTGAGAATCCCCAAACCTATAACAAGTCATTAAAAATTGTGCATCGAAGGTTGTTTTTTATTTTGCTTTGAAAGGTTCATTATAAAAATCTCAAATTTTTAATACCAAGTCTGTGTAATGAATTATTTTAAATAGCTTATAAGAAAAGTTTGGTTTTGAATTCCAAAATGTTCCAACAGGCAATAGGGCAACATAAAAGCCCTGCCCCACTTGCCTGTGCTGATCTGAGCTGGACGATGCTGCTTGCTTGGAGTTTGCCAGTAGAAAATTTGCTGTGGACTCAAAAGTATTTTGTTTATAAACACTTTGTGTTTTTAGGCACAGTAAGATGTTGTGCTATATGGATCGGGGGAAAAAAGAGGCATCATTCAGTGCTTCAGTTAGAGAGAATAACATCTGCCTTCCAACTAGTACGAATCCATATTCAGAGCCCTGCGTGCCACAACTCAACTACTCACACATGCACTTAACACACGTCCCCACGTGTCCTCTCTTACTGTGCAGCTCTGGCGGGCTGGAGGGGTGGGTCAGTTCTCCAGGGCGCTCGCTGTGTTTTCGCTGCTGGGGGGTTGACTGCTTGGTTTAGGCCACAGTTGTTCCTGAAGTTCCTTGACTACTTTTTCCAAGTGTTCCCGAGCCTCCCTTTCATGCATCAGGTCAGCTCGGAGCTGCTCCCTGTCAGCCTCTGCATGCTGCAGCTTGACCTGTAGGTCCTCAATCTGGAGAAAAGCACACAATAAACTGGTTTAGTATTGGAGCTCCAGTGTGGGTTTGCAGACTTTAACACAGTCCAGCGCCTTTGCACAAAGGGAGAAGAGCATAAAGCCATGGACTTCCAGACATACCACTGTCAAAGTCATAGAGACATAGAATAGTTAGGGTTGGAATTAATTCCCTTTTCCCTACTTCCTTCCTCACACTGCTGTACAATTATGAAGTGCTTCACATGGGCTGATAACTGTGGCTGAAGTTTCATAAAGGTGGGTTAAAACCAGAACAGTTCGGTGCTTTAATGGTCAAACTCTGGTCACTACTTACCCATCCCTACTCTTTCTCCAGGCAGAAAGCAACTCAGCCCAGTAATCAATGAGCTGAGTCTGCAAAGGTAAATTTACTTTCAGTTCTTTCACACTGGTTATTAATATGAGTGACTTGAAACATCCTGTTACCCCTGTAAAAGGCCTGAGCTATGGATTAATATCCAACAACAGCAACTGCAGTATCCTCGGAGAGCCTCTGTATCCCTCAAATGTAAGGAACCGTAAGGAGGTGAGATGGGTGTGGAGGATGTGGGGGGGTGGTGTAGATGGTGGGGGGGGGCTGTGAACATGGACATGAGGAAGCTGGGATGCAGCATATCCTCTGAATGAACAGAACCTCTCCAGGGAACAGGGAAAATGCCCAGCCTTTCAGCGGGTAAGTAAGCTGAATGTTGGCTGTAATGGGATGGAACTGCTCAGAAATGGTGTTCACCCTTCCTGTTCTGTACTTCCTGGAAACTAAGCTAAAGCTCCAGGAGAGAAGGTTGTAAAGATGGGGAAAAGCAGCCCCAGTTTGAAACATGCATTTTTAGGCCACAAACAGGTAAGATCAGCTGTTATCAAGGATTGCCACTTAACAGGAAAGGAAAGCACATACACCTGGGGCTAACCCACCATGTTCACCTCCACCTGTCCAGATTAGGAGCTCACTGCCAAGAGAACAGAAAGGCCTGAAGCACACTGCTGTGCAATGGGTATTGGCCATCAAGTACTTAGGCACTTACACATTTACATCCCCGAATTTGTTGTGTTACTTCCTCCCCTGCAGCCTGAAGCTCTTCCTCTCGCACTGAGCCTGTCTTGAGAATTGTGGTTTCCGCAAAAATAATCAGAAGTGATGAACAAAGCCAAGTGCTGAACTCCCCCTGCACCGCCAATGCAAGAGGAAAGGGGGTAGAAAGCCTTGCTTAAAAATGTATTGATTGACTCCAGAACTGAAGTCATATGGATGGACCGCTGTGAACTCCAGGCTTTGACATTTCTGGAGGTATTTTTCCACTCAGTTCCATCCAGAAATCTCTGAGGGAGCTGCCAAAGCCCCAGGTCCTGAGGCATTAGTAGTGATGAGGTGTTTGCCCCAGCGCAGGGCTGACAGGGCTTTGCTGTGTCCTCAGGCTGTTCTAAAAGGACAAACCCATGGATAGTCAGCTTTTTGAGGTGACTTTAGCCTTTCACATTAGGAAGCCTCCTCTATTCCCTCACAAGGAACGGTCCCACGTTACCGGCACTTGCTGCTGCCCTGCCCTGGCTGCTGCGGGTGGAAGCCAGCTGCCGGTAACGCCCAGCGCAGCAGCGCGGCCCGGTTATGTTTAGTCTGGACACCTCTTATCAGTGAGACATCCTGCGATGGCAGGAGGAAGCCCACATCATTTCCTGCTGCTGCGCCCGCAGAAGCTCTCCCAGCCCTGGCAGAGCACCGCTCCCCTTCCGCACCCAGCTGCCGGCTGCGCCTCTGCCTGTCCTCCTCCCTTAAAGCAACCACACCAGCTATTTGCACCTCATGTTCTGGGTAACAACACGCTTGTACAGCACACGTGTGCAGCAATGCTCCTGGTAGAAAAGTTCCTCCAGTAAACACAGTCTGGAGGCGCCCCTTCAAGTGTGTATGTAGCAGGTAAGCCTGCAAATACGGCATGTGTGTATGTGCATTTAAATTCAGCCAAGCCAAGCTTGCCCATCCTTCAGACCCCTCTGCTTGCAAGTGGAACTGAAGCCCTAGCCAGCATTTGTCTGTCTGTAAATGGTGATGTCCAACTGACAAACGTGCCTGGTGCTGGACAGACCTGTAGGACTGACAGAGGGGACACTGCCTTAGGGCTGTGAGCCACTGATGGGGGCAGATACCCTGCATGGGCAGGAGCTGGGCTTGTGTCGCATCAGACAGCAGAAGGCCACTGCCATTAGGAAACAGACACCTGAGCTACCCTCAGGGGGGTCAGTTACTTGCTACTGGAATTAGAATACTCCTGGTGTGCTGGTCTTACCTGGGCTGAGTACTTGGCGCGGAGCCTGCCGGCTTCACAGCCCTTGTCGCACACCCGGATCTGCCTGGCTTGTTCCAGTTCCCTCTTCAGTCGTATCCGAGACTCATTCGCTTCCTTCATTTTCTTCTCGTTCTCAGCTCGCAGACGTTCAATCTCTTTCCTTAAGTTGCGCTTTGCCTCTGTTGCTTCTCTCAATTTCTCTTTCTTTGCCACCCGTAGGAACTCCAGCTCCTAGAACACAAAAGCCGTTCACGTGTGAGCACAGACTGACAGTGCACGGGAACAGAAGTGTGCAGGGAGTGGCCCAAACCCAGTTCCCAACTTCTGCTGGTTATGACCAAGGCAGCTCATGTCTAAACCTCCTGAACTTTACATACACTCTTCTGCTTTAAATCAACATGAGATCCTGCACTCAAGATACTCTGAATTCTTGGGTAATAAAAACCTCTACGCTACAGGCACATTTTGCTTTGTCACGCAAAATAGCTGTGACCATCTGTGACTGAATAAAGATGAATTGCAGTTGGAGAGCTCTACAAGCCGCGTGCTCTACGCTTGCTCCAAGTTCCAAACCCACCAACTGCAGTGCCTGCCCTTCAACTGAAGACACTGAAGATGCACAGTGTTGTGATAATAGCAGTTTGTGAATGCCCTTTGTGTGCAGCAATGCTGTTCCCTACTCACTGAAGGCATCAGGAAGCAGTTCCATTTTACCAAGCCCCACCCTGCCCCAAATCCACTTAAGGCAAGTATGAGAACACCAGCGTGTGATCTGCCTAACTCCAGGCAGTTCTGGTTGTGCTCCAGGTGGCTGGTGTGGAGCCTGGGCCTCCTGACAGCCCACCAATGGATGGCTCTATCCCGGCATCTGGAAAACCCTGGGCTAAAACCCTCAGCCAAATCAAAACCATGCTTTGCTCTGGAAATCGCCACTCTCACTGTCCAGGTTCTTAAGAGAGGCTGTTACCTTGAAATCTCAAATCCAAAAGAGAGCCATTAGTGGAAGTAATGATAAAGAACCTAAGGCTACAGTGGTAGAAAGTCCTGAGCTGATAAATGCTGCCGCTGAAAGGCCTCCCAAGCCCAGAAAGGTCCCCAGGGCGCACTAAAATCTGTCTCCCAGATGGTTAAATCAGAAGCTCCAGGGCACTCTTTCCCCAGAAGCAGCATTTCCGGTGTCAGCATCGCCGCCTTCAGCAGACGCTGCCGTGGGGTCATGGGAAACTCACTCCTTCCCTGTCTCACTTCTCCGGGTGGCCGCAGCCACTCAGCCCTGCCCTGCTCCAGACACGCTGCTGTGCCTGGCACTGCTCCTCCCTCAGCTGCAGCAGGCTTGAGTTATGCCTCGGCACTCACCTCTTCATCAGCCACCTCCTGTAACCCCTGCTTCACTTCAGTACACACTGCATTAAGGTTAGATATTTGAAAATCAGCTTTAAATATACAGTACTTACAAATACTTCATACGATGCCAGACTGCTTTGGGTTGGAAAGGACCTTAAAGCTCATGCAGTTCCAATCCCCTGCCACGGGCAGGAACACCTTCCCACCAGAGCAGGTTGCTCCAAGCCCCATCCAACCTAGATCTGAAGGCTTATCTATTTCCTTAACCTAACCCCCAAAACCCTGGTAGTAGGTTTGAGGTTTCTAGTTCATGGCAATGAGAACAGACTAATCTGTGCTGGGCTCAAAGATTCTTTCAGTGATGGAAAGAAGCTGATTATGGTCCCTCGGGATTACAGCCCAAGGCAAGAACAGGTAGCAAGCTGAAAAATGCTGGAATAGTTCCCGAAGACTTGGGTTTCCCAGTTGGATTTACAGCAGTGCCCCAGTAAAGGCTGTTGCTGCTTGGGAAAAATGAGCCTCTTCTTTTTCACATGAGCCTGCTTAACGTTCCTACCTGGAAGGGGCCTTTCAGACAGTAGCAAGGGAAAGCAATTTTTCCCCCTTACCTGATGCAGACTGCGTTTGGCTTGCAAGGCCGCGTTCAGCTTCTCTTCCTGCTTCACTCTCATTTTAACAACTTCATGGAGGAATTTTTCTTTGGCTTCTTTCGTGTCCAGGCCACTGTCCAGGGCCTGCCTTAGGTGCTCCAGCTCTGCTTCCAGCCCGCTGCTGTGAGAGTCGGAATGTGTTGGAACCTCGTATGAGCTGCTGACTGCCACCGGGGCCTGCATCCCAGGGGAGCTCATGTCCTTCGCAGAGCTGGATGAGGTGAAGGATGGGGAGGAGAGCGAGGATAAGGAGGAGGTGACTGAAAACAAAAAACATCCAAAATTAATACAGAAACATCCACTACAACTCGAAATATGCTGCGTCCCTGTTGTACAGAGGAGACATTCACTATTCGATGAAAGAAGAAAGAAAATACCTGTTCTAAACTTCGATACTTGAAATGCAATGAAAGTCAATTTGCTTGAATTGTGACTTTGGAATTTATGTCACAATTTATGGCATGGTTTTTTTCTCCTTGGGTGTGAAGAAACATTTCTTCAGGGTTCCTACATGTTCCTGCTGTTTCCAGTGAGTAAACGTCACCTCTTTGCATGCACCAATTGCCCTGAGCAAGGACCGGACCTCCTGAGGGCAGCAGCACAATTATCTGACACCCACATCCTCCTACCAGAGCCTGCTGTGGGCACACTGTTTAAGAACCTTCTGTGTCCTCTTTATGCTCAGCTCCATGGATGTGGTACTGACACTATGACCATGTTCTCTGACACAAAAAAAGTCTGCTCTGGAATTTTTGTGTGCTATTGGTGTGTATCCCACAAAGAGCTCTGACAGAAGCCTCTTGACCAGACATCAACCCATGGGGTTTATGTGAACACCACACATATTTTGTCCTCTGCACAAAACTGACCTGCTTTACTCCAGGTCAGTGGACACTTGTGGTTCAAAATCACAGAATCACTGGGTTGGAAGTGACCTCTGGAGATCATCTAGGCCATGATATGTCCTTTATCTCCCAGTAAAACACCCCCCAGCTTCTGATCTTGGGTTTCTTTATTACTTGAGATTGCATTACTACATCTCATTGAGGTACCGAGCTTCCAAAATTGTATTTGAACACAACAGAGGTTGAACAGCTAAGCCCTGTGTATTGCTGAGGAAAACCCAGCAGAAACAAAACACAACGGGCTGGAGCGCTTCTACTACAAAAGCGTCCCTGCCCATGGCAGTGGGGTTGGAACTGGATGAGCTTTAAGGCCCCTTCAACCCAAACCATTCTGGGATCCTATGAAAATCCAGGCATACGGAACGATCACTCACATTCTTCCCTGGTTTCTACTTCGATTTCTGCTTCCGATTCCTTGTCCTCCTCAGGGGCAGGGGCCGGGGCTGCGGTGGTGGCCGCTGCCTCGGGCAGGGCTGTGCTGTCGGCTGCGGGCCTCCTCCTGCGCAGCGGGGCCGTGCTGCTGGGCTCG